>SGJC01000199.1:0-19241 GCA_009887335.1 Henneguya salminicola | reverse complement strand
AAATATTATTAAAGACTCAAAGAGCCAATGCTCAAATGGTACAGTATTCCTAGAGAGTACAGATTAATGTTAGCATAAGGAGTAATACCTCAACTCTCTATAACTTTGCAATAGGAGCTTACATGGAAGTTTTCTATAAACTATCGTTAGATTGTAAAGTCTCTCTCGAAAGAAACAGTGACATTTTAAAAATTTTGGGATGAAAAAAATCCACTAGTTTCAAAAATACATCCCAAACATACAAAAATTGGAAAATAATATATATTGGGTGTTTTAATTATTATTTTTACAATTTTGCATATACCTAAAATTAATAGATAACTCCCTATTGCTATAATATTCTTGAAACATTTATGTTTTTAATAAAATAATTTATTTTGACAAGAGCTAATAAATATTTTACACAAACAAGTATACATTCATATGATAACCTTGAAATAATATAAATATATTATGATAAAAATGGGATTGAAATATGGCACAATAGTTAATTTTAACATGCACCTCTGAGTCCCATCCCTTTTGCGCAATTCCCAAAGATATTTCTAATAGTTTTCTTAATAGAGGACAAATATTAATTGTGTTTCTACCCACTCTAAAATCGAGCCCACAAAACTATTTTTGTATTTTGTAACAAAAATTTTTATTGTTAAAGCTTAGGAGTAATGAATGAAAATATGAGTTTTTCATATCAGAATAATAAAAATATACTGAATATAATAAGCATTGGCAGTATTTAAACGCCATATTTAACTGTTATCTTATGTTCTATTTTTTCTATGGGACTCTTCCTAGTGTTTAATATATATTCGAAAGTACATTTTAATTTTAGAAATTCCGTGCACATTTAAATTGTGCACATTCAACCTTATAAAATAATGTTTTTACTATGATAATCTATTTCTTATATTTTATTTAAAAATTAATTAAATAATTGTTTCCTGTATCGTAATAGCAACAAAGCTTGAAAATTATTTGATACGTGCAAAAATCGAGTTTATTCTTATTGCTACAAAAATTATACAATAATACACAGAATTGATTAATGTTTGTCGTTTGGTTAAGAAGGCTAAAATATTTATTTCTAAATGTATAAATATTTCATTAAGTAAAATTTCTATCTTGAAAATTAATGCGTTTATTTTATTATTTGGTCTCTTCGTGCATAAATTCTTATATCATTCGAACATTTTCCTTCAGAATAAATAATATAAAGGTCAAGGCCTTTTTAATGTAAGTGATGTACCATTAAGTGGTGAAATTCACTGCTTAAAATATTTTTAAGTTTGGCTAAGGGAGGCAGTCTGAATCTCTAGGAT
This sequence comes from Henneguya salminicola, assembly GCA_009887335.1. Lineage (NCBI taxonomy): Eukaryota > Metazoa > Cnidaria > Myxozoa > Bivalvulida > Myxobolidae > Henneguya > Henneguya salminicola. The sequence goes on along the minus strand of SGJC01000199.1, from coordinate 17,922 downwards.
CAAACTGATGAAGAGCTACCGTCTCGAAAGGGATTTGAAAACGCATACTTCCAAAGCCAATTATAAAGTAATACGCGTCTCAAATAGAAATAAATTAAGTGCACTGTTAAGGGAGCGCCCCACTCAAGCTACTGCTGATTCTCATAGAATAAATTCCTTCCTGGTAGTTAGCAAACAACGACGATAAGGATTCTTACGAAAGTAGCGACAATTGTTATACGCATTCAGACACCAAAAATATAGAAGCTTTGAAAAACTAATTCTTAAAAATCAAATGATCAGTTATCCTTTTGAAATGCATGCCAGACGTGGTTTTGAATTCTCTTTTTTCACAAAGTTCATATCCAATAAAAATTAAATTTAAATGTATTAAAATGATTCCTAAACTGCAAAATTCGATTGAGGGTTTCAAGAACTGGATTTGTACAACTCATAAAAAAATATATACATCGTAACTTTTACAGTTAAAGGGAAAAATTCTTTAATTAATATTTACTTCTGTATGAAAATTTATTTTATCCTGAGTAAAGTTAAGGTGAATTTCGACATCAATTTTTACTCTTAAAAGGACGAAAAAAATTTAAATGATTCTGCTCAAAAATGATTTGATACTCTATTTCGGAAGGCAATATTAAAAATTTTCTCAGGTGATAATGTTTAGTGCAATTTATATAAGCTTCTAACAAATATAATTTGTTCGAATTTATTTTTTATAAAAATTAACATTTTTAAAAATGCTGCATATATTAAATAAAACTCGTTTTAATATAATAGACTAAGTGTGTACTTATTGTATTAGAATTTTACGATAAAAAATCAAAGTATTTCTTCGCATGTATTCTATTCGATTTACCATGGCTTCGAAATGCTAAATAATCTGCATATTTATATTTTTTAGATCATAAATAATAATATATTTCAGAAAATAATTTTCTACTTATTATCATTATTATATATGGTGCACCGTTCAATTTAATTCCTCAGCGTATCCTTCTCGTTGTCTAAGATTCATATATTTATTATAAGGAGAAGTTATACAATTCTGGGACATATTATAAGTGCCCAGATTATTGCATCCTATGCTTTTAGCTTGTTGTCGCCTAGATAATGATATCTTTGTTGTTATCTGTAAACATATAATGCACTTGATATTTCGCTTCTTTTATAAAATTCTTTATCGTTATGTTATAGTAGTTCCAACGCCTGCCCGGATCTTTTCTTTCAACTTTATACGAATTATGTCAATATCGGAAATAGATAAATATCTTTCGTCTTCGCTCTAATTAATGATAAAACACACGCTACATATTTATTTTTATAATTCTATTTCTAATTTTATGGCCCAACCATAGCATTAAACTGTCACCATCCATTTCGAAAAAGGCAGAAAGATGTTCTTTTTCTATAATATTGTCATATTCTAGCATTAAATTTGCTGTCACTACTTTTGAAAATCAATCTGGAAACGATAAACGAACATCCATCCCTGATAATATCTTATAGAAAAGTTGTTTCTTCATACAAAGATAAAAAAGAACCTCTTTTTGGCATTCTAGCTGATAGCTGATGTTGTGCCCGCATTTGTTGAGCTATGTCAGTATGAGTTTTTTTTTCTAAAGGCTGAAATCGTTCAGCTTTTTGTTGATTACATTGAAAATATTTACATGGATATTATAAGGATAAATAGTCAAAGAATAAATCCTCTTTTCCCAATCAATTTATGAAACTCTTTTGAATAAATTTTTGCAAACTAATAATTTAGAGGATGGTTGGAATATCGAAGTCTAGCCTTTTTCCAAAGTTTCTCGGGTGACTATATTCTTCTCTTTTAAGAAGCTGAAATTAAACCTACCAATCGATGAATAAAACTAATCATGCATAACGTGAGCTGGTGCTGGCATTTGTAAGTTCCAAGAAAGAATGAAATATTTAATCAAAGAATAATATCAGTCGTAAGCTCTGACAACTGATGCCAGAAAATCGATTAACTTCAAGGAATTTAATTCAAAAGTTCATTTTTAGTTTTGAAAATTTTAAATATTTTATTAAAACTTATATTTCCTCTTTAAAAGAGGGATTTAGAAAAATATTAGTAAAAATTATAAACCTCAATTAACAAGACTATGAGGATAAATGAACGAAATATAAGTGAATAATTGTTGGAGGATAAAATGCAAAAATAATTAAAAATATTACAGAAATAATAATATCTCCGAAATAATGTCGGGGCATCTCCTTTACTATTATTCAAACAATTTTTCCTATTTTGGCATTTCTTTATGCCCAATTTCAATAATAATCCATCTCACTGCATTTTGTCAAACTTAAATAAACTGCGAAATAGATTCAATGTTAAATAACAAGTTGATTTTAGACTGTTTTTAACAAACTTTGACCCAGATATTTTAAAACGAGTTTCGCATAAAAGACATTAAATGATTGTGCTTTAATAATATTATACAAATAATATGAAATATTTTCTTTCTAACATAAAATTAGTATGAAAACGTTAAAAAATTGTGAACTTTAGAAACGCGGTTGGTCCAAAAATGGTTGAGAAACACTGCCATAACCCAATAATTATCTTAAATAACTTTAAGATGCTCCTTAGCGTCGATCAAAAAGGCAAGCCTTTATCAGAGGTTTCGGGTTTTAAATCAATCGCATACCTTTGAATTGAAAATTGTAGATGAAGCCCGATTCTTGTTCGTTAATAATTTTCAGAGAATAAATGGAAGAAAAAACTATTGTTTAGGAATTAAAATTTCTAATTAAGAAAGAGAATTCTGGGAAAACTATAGAAAAGATTGGTATTCTTTAATAGAAACTTGAATGGAGCACAAATAAAGTAAATCTGCCAATACTCGTGATTTCGAAAAAAAGTGAGTGGTTAACTAAATATTTTTAGAATGAAGACATGTTTCATTCTTCTGAAAAAAAAACGCGTTTCTATCTACAGTCAATAATAGTAGATCGTCATTTTCGGGGGATAAATGATTAATAATTTTTGTCGAAAATTTGAAACTTGTATACCAATAAGAATTACGAAAAACCCTGACACCTGTCGAGGGCCCGAGGTAAACGATATGAAGTTATAGTGGGCGAAAAACAACAACATATAGGTTTTTATTAGCAGTAGTGTGATTAAGGATGTAAAAATAATTACGGAAAACAAAGTGGAACAGTTCAGATTAAAATTATTTAATTTCTATGGAGCATTGCTTATAAAGAGGCTTTGGATCTTATCCTACCAATCAATTCAATATTGAAATGGCGCCATAAATAAATCCGGCAAGGTGATATGTTAAATGCGAGATCCTTACACTATCACGGAGGGCCCTGGCAGTGGTGTTTGCCTGGCTGTTGGTTAAAGCCAGTTAATAAACTTAGAAATTTGCTTGAGAAAAAATAGAATGGTTATACTCCCATGTCGATGAAAACAAACTGCTAAAACGCTAGAAAATATTAACACGGATAAGTTTTTTTTATTAAAAATTCAATGTACTGAGGCACGTACTTCTAAACAAATATTTTTTACTTTTCATTTTTAATATATGAAGCAATTGCATATTAAAAAACATTTCTTGTTCAACATAAAAAATAAGATTTTCACGTACATGTCGATTTGTCTCAAGGGCAACATTTGTTGGTCCGATTGTATTTTCAATTTTTTAAATAAAAATTTTCAACTTTATTGTATTTATATTCCATTTATAATTATGTCTGCTTCACGTTGTTGGTTGTGGCTCGTTTGAGGTGATTTTAGTTTTAAAAAGTAGATAATAGGGCTAATAAAGAATTTTTTACATGGTGTATTCATAAAAAAACAAAACCTTTTGTATTTTGTTATCTTATACGATGGGCAAACTCTTAAAGCTACCCAGTGAATAAGCTTGAATTCATCAAGGCCTATTGGATATTTATTTATTTTAAAAATGAGTTAACATTGTATGTATTGAAATATCGCAGTGAGTTAACAGGACCAGAAAAAATTAATTAAATACACCCGGTTTCGTAATATTTTTACAAAAAAACTAATTTTAACCGTTTTTAAGATTTATTCGTTATTACAAGTTTCTTTTACACCTGACACACACTTTTTGACTCAATAATAAATAAAAAAATCCAATTTATTTATATTCATTATATTATTTATAAAAAAATTTTATTTTTCAAAATTCTCTGATGAGTGCAAATGTTTATTTCAATTGTCTCCTGGGGAATGTTTCATTTAACATAACTTGTCGCTTTTCACTTTTATTTCTACAATTTTATCACAGGTTTTTTAATCTGAACCAGTCAAACTCTTTTCTCAAGATAATTGTTTCTAAGAATTTTGTTACTTTGTGGAATTTAATAATATATTGTAGTATTTGTCGATCAATACACTGATTATTCTTAATTTGTAAGTTAAAATTTGTATCTTACACAACAAGCATAAAAAATACATAAGCAGTAGCATACTTGATTCGCGTGATTAACAACACTCAACTACTATCAAAGTATTCTTGCGCTCTGTTACCACCACATAAAGCAGATAGAATCTTGCCCAAATTGCTACTGAAAGTGATTTCAAAAAATCAAAGTGAACGATATTATTTTTAATATTTAAAAATTGAATTAAATATTTAGTCAGTTTTACTAAGAAGTTTCACTCATATTGCGAGTTAAACAATTTATAGATACTCTAAAATTACAAAATATAATATTCTATATACACTCGGGTTTGTTTTTATGTTGCCTTTTTCGTATGCTATTTTTGTTGAATCAAATATTTCATTTCATCTCAAATACCTTCTAATATTATTATTTATGAGTTAAATGATCCAAAGAATACGAAAATTTAAAATATAACACCCAATGATTAAGTTCTTAAAAAGATGTGACCATGTTGCCTGCACCCGCGTGCGCATTACAAAAATACTCCAATTTTTTTTTCATGCCAACTCATGCTGAATGGGTGCAGATATTTTCCGATAAGTTTAGCTCTACGCATTTAATTGAGCGCACGATATTTATGCGCAAGTTTATTTCTACAAGGCAATTTTTGGCGAAATATACCTCCCTTAAAATTTTTAATTATTTTAGAACTTTTAAAAATATGCAATGCTTCATTCTATAATATCAGTTAATACGGTATGCTTCTCCCCCAAAGTCGTTAAATTATTTTTATTTTGAAAAAAGGCAAAGAAAATTGTACGGCTTTAATTTCAAAGAAAGTTTAAATGAAAATAAATAAGATAGAAACGGTTTCAAAATGCGTTATAGGTGTCATTTAAATCCATTTTGCTAGCCATATATTTCTGCTAATATTCTATGTGGGTATTTCAGCGTCAGCTTTTGCAAAATGCTTTCAATGCGTCAATTTTTATTTTTTCTCAAAACAAGACAAGATTAATTTTTTCCGAAGAATTCAGTTTTAGTTGTTAGTGAGACCACATTCGGGCTGCATTCAGATAATAATCATGCCAAGAAAATCAAACAAACCATGCGTTCTTAAAAGTAGCATATTTCGGCAAAAATATCAAAAAAATGAATTAATTTTATATAAAAATATTAAAACGTTATAATGAAGGTAGCTGTGTTACGTATATTTAGGGAATTTTGTTGGTTGTAAATTTAAAAAATATGACCAATTATTTAATTATAATTAACAATTTTTTAGCACACAAAACTCATGTAATTAGGTTGGGAAATGAGGCAAGGCGTTATTCCTTAAATTTTTTTACACCCTATCAGTCACTCGAAACACCAAATGAAGAATGACGTAGGCAATAAAAATGAGCCATAAAAATGAAAAGAAATCTAATTAGAGTTTATCACAATTTTATTGCATTTGAAAATACCCTGCCATATAAATCACAACAAAGAATTCTCTGTGGAAGTCATAACAGGATTTGCATTTTAATTTAAAATATTTCGAAAGTTAATTTTTAATTTTTACAACATAAAGCTATTTTAATTTATTTATAATAGTGTTTCAATACTTTTGATGCAATATTTTTGATTTCCAATGAATTTTATAGTATTAGTCATTAATTAGAGAGAAAAATACTGTAATATGGGCTGAATTAGTATTATACGCAATTACCATCAAATCCTGCATAAATTATTAACTGCCTAATAAGAGAACCTGGTGTGTATATTTATTACATATGCATTACTTTAAATTTTATTCCTGCAAATATTCGGCAAAATTATTGTTTTTGACAGATTATTAAAATTTGATGTGCAAGCACGTTGATGTTTTGACTAAATATATATATGAGTATATCTCTGATTTTGTTAAGATTGATATTTGATAGCTTTACAACGGACCTACGATTCCAACTTAAGCGCAATAATCCTAATCTTCTATTTCCAAAGATTTAATACTTACCACATTGGCATTGCTGTCTCTTTGCTAATAGGCATCCGGGGAGATAGTTTTTGTTAATTTTCATAGATCAACATTTATGTGGATTAAAACTTTTCCTTTGCTCAAAAGACGCAAGAAAATACTATAAACATTTTATTCCAAATTAATTTAGATTTGAATTTGAGAAATGATTATCCATTGAATAAGCGTATGGCATATGAATCGACACTAGTTAACGATTTTTTTAGAAGACAAATTAACTAGCATGAAAAAATTTAATACATTTTTATAAGTGTGCCCAGTACAATATCAAAAAATATTAAATATACCATTCCTCAGAAATATCATTAAGCAAAAAAAACTTAAAATGAACAAAAAAAGTCAAATTTATATAAAATTTTAAAGAAAAGAATAAGAATCACAACATAATTTACACAAATTACGAAAGAAAAACCATAAAAACATAGAAATATTATAATTAGTACGGGACTAAAGAAGTATTGCAGAAGGAAGGCGATACTGCATAAGAAAAATATCGAATGGATATACTTTTTAAAAGACTGTATTGAATAATCAGTGCAAACACGCTAAAACCTTTTAATTAAATAAAAAATAATCATGTAACATTAATTGTAATATATTAAGCAAATAAATAGAAGAAAAAGATAAAAATTTATATTGATTTACATCCCATATCACACAATGCCGCGGATGATAATTAAGATTAAACAAAGAAGACCCGCTGGGTTGTCAAACGGAGAATGTAGATGACACAAAAAATCAGTGATAGGTCGTACGATATCTCGTAACTTTTTTACAAAGGTTAGTTGTTAGATCAGGATAACCAAGAACCTCTAAAAGGTATGATCAAATTACGAGATTCAATTAAAATTAGTATTTAAAACTTGAGATAATTATTTATCAATTTAAAATTAATTATGAAAAATTCGAAAAATATTTAAGGTTTAATTTAATGACATCAAAATTACTATGGAGTTATGTTAAGTACCTTAAGATACCCAATAATAGATTCGTATGTCTGATCTAGGCTGTTTAAGATTATGTTTTTGTAATTTCTCAGATTATGATGCCGCAAAAGTTAATCTGATAGAATTATAGATTATTATAATAATTCTAAAAATACTTACTTATTAATTTAATATTAATATTTTTTATTTCTTGATCCATTATTTCGATTTTATAAAGAAGAATTAAAATATTTATTTTATCGTTTAATTAAATTCATTCTATTAGCCCGACAGGCATTATCATTACTATCTGTGCTTTGATATGACCTTGTTTTCAACCTTTTAAATTTAATACATTTCAATTTATTTGAATTCATAATTTAAAATATAAATTATTGGCATAAAATATTACACCGAGTGGTGCTATAGCATCAAAATTGATTGATGTTAAATATAGCTATATTTTTCCTCTTTCATCGATCTGTTGCATCGCGGTTTGATAATATTTTATTTTTTAATGTTTTTAAAATATTTTTTCCTATTCCTATTAAGACCAACAATAAAATTATATGAATCGCTTTACTTTTAACATAAAAAAATATCTACAAACTTCTCTTTAGTGTTATTGTGTGTCTATTAAATCCTTAAAGTACCATAAAAACTATATTCGTGTTATACTATGTTCTCCCCTTTATTGCCATAATATTTATATTTTCTTAACTTATTAATTATTAAATATCTTTTCATGACACTTTAATTTTATTTTTGGACACCCACGTTGTTATAAAAACTCTCCTATTAGCAAAAATATATATCTTATGAAAATTTTACGAGGTCCCTGTTTTTGACATCACCCCTTCCTGAATTTCAAATTTATACTATATTTTAGGATTTAAACGAATATAATTATAGCTTTTCTTGCCTAAATTAAAATTTTTTGACAAAAGAACACTACTAATAATATGAAAATTGTCATCGTAACATTTTTAATTTTAAACGCCTCAATTTAAATCTAATAGTGAAATTATGACTTGAGATTGTGTAAATAGGATCATAATATTACTTTAATCTAATATTCAGATGTTGATTGTTTTTTATTAAGAGCAAAAGTTTGTCGAAAAATAAGATGGCGGCTTTAGAATGGGATTTTTTTTAATTATTTTCTTACTTAAAGTTTGACCAAATATTTTAATTAATTTATCAATAATCAGAGAATATAGCATTCCATATGAATTAAAATTTTAGAAAGTTCTAATGTAAACCTATCTAACAGGATAAAATTGTCTCAATTTTAAAGGGGATTTTAAATTTTCTAATGTTATGATATCCACAACAAATATGAAGGTGTCAGTATATTTCTAAGTTTATTTATTCTGGTAAAAATAAAATATTATATGAAAATTCAAAAATATACTCTAAAGGGTAATCGGGTGAGTAGTTTAGAGGATCTTGCAAGCCAATACTCTTGTGGGAGAAGATCTATAGATAAAATCAGTTTGGTGAGTGTTTTTAGTTGCCGAGAGCCCCATGTTATTTCTGATGTTGGCCGTGGTGCTTACCAAACGCCAGTATAGACTGGTGTGGTGGTTGGGAAACTAACCTTAAAAGAGATCCTTTGGTTTTATACATCCAGTCCAAGACAACAACAAATAGTTTAAAGGATGACTAATTACAGTCTACTGGCCAAATCAGATCCTCTCTCTATTTTAATGTGACCCTAGAGCTTAGAATAATTCTTAAATTATAAGTTACGGGCTATATCGTTTGGCAGACGTTAGAGTTGGAAATTTGATATATATATATATATGAACATAAATATCGCTTATATTATAGATACATATTCGATTGCCTCAGCGGTATCATACATTTATATATTTATAACAGATTTTCATTACTACTAAAGTATTATGATATACAACCCCATCTCCATATCTTAGTGCAGAAACATATGCTGCATCAACTTCTGAGACAGAGTTATGTTGCGTTATTAAAAGTAATGCAACTCGATGTTTTCGTTCTGAACCATTTTGATGGTTGATTATTTACACTCAACTTCTTTTATTACGAGTCGAAGGTGGGTTGAGGCAATACATACTCAACCTTGTTTTATATTTGCAAGTAAATAAAACAATCAAGAGTCATTTTGTGACAAGAATGGCTTTTGCAAGCCTTCCAAGAAAACATGATATATTATTAATGGTTACGAATTACCCAATTAGAAATGATCAAAATAAAACTACTAATTCACAATATTCAAAAATATTTCGATAAATTAAATTCAATCTCAATCGATAACACATAAATGTAATCTAAATTCACAAACAGGAATGCGATAGAGGAAAAATCAATTATGAATATACATTTTAAATTCAAAGTATATTTCCACAAGCACAATTAGATCTGATAAAAATATATTCCTGAATCGTTTTATACGTGATATAGTATTACTCATTAAAATGTTCTTATGCACTTGCAATATTTTTAATAATTTACAAACAACACCAAATAATTAGAAAAACATATTTCTTAATTTGTATTACAAAAATGAACTTTTTTTCTAAAAAATCATAAAATAAACATAATTTAATAACTACAAGTTATGTGTACCACACCAATGAACAAATTACCTTATACAATGCGCGATTTATTTTTTAAAACTGACTTTTTATGAAAATTAGCTGTATTCCAAACATGGTTAAGTTCATTTGCCCATAATAATATATGATCCAAAAATTAATTATCATGATATCAATACAACTTAAAAAAATATATAATACGATTAAATATGTATTGTATTAAAAAAAAATTCTATGTAAAATAAAAAAAAGTAACAAAATGTTTCTTTTTTACGCTTTCCTCATTTATATCATAAACAGAAATGAGAATTTCTTAATTCTAATCAAACTTCATTGCTTTGTTCAATGTTATGACGATTATCTTTACAAAATCAGAGCATTTTACTTGTAAAAAGTGACAGATTCATTAATGAGTTCTCAACTTGATTTATCAACAGTAAATTTATCTGTATTTCATTTTTTCTTTTTCATTTTACACTTAATTGATAAATATTATTTAATGTCTTGTTTTTCAATCCATTGGAATGCGAATATATTTATTCGCATACATTTATGGCAGCCAGGCTTCAAATCCGACCTCTCTTCCCCTGTGAAAGAATTCATAGATACACCTTTAATATATAGATCGAAACAGATGGCAATATCTGGCTTAAATTGTAACCCAGACTTTCAAACTGATTTTATATTACTATAAATTAGTTTCTTCCATGATTCAGCAATGTATTTTGATCGAATTTCGGATATTAAACAATTTTTAAAACTTCATCAAGACCATGGCATTCTTTCAAGTTTTTGTTTTCACCGCTTGAGAAAACGTTGACCTTAACTATTTGGCTATTGTTGTGGAAACAATTTGTGAGTCTATCAGCTCTAACAAAGATATTGTGCTGAGTGGAAAGAAGAATATTATAAAATCATAAATCGATCAATCAATTGGGGCAGGAGGACTTGTGGCTTTATTAAAAAAATTTTTTGATGTCTATGTTGTTATTGCTGTTGTATCGCTCGACGGTCGAATTAAAATTAATTGACGAATCCTCGAATATTTAACGTGTTATTGATGTTTTCTTATTTTTTTCATATTATCTGGGGAGAATTTATTAATAATATCTCTAAGAATAAGTTGATTTTGTGTTCGGTAAATATGCCTTGGTTTTTATTTGATATCCCCTGATGCATTTCCCAGAATAAAAAAGTTAGATCATCTTCAGAGACTTTTTTTGTCAGATCAGTATGTAATAGCATCTTCTGCCCGAATAAGCACGTCTCGTCATCGATACAAAATTTTTCTTTTTTATATCTAACTTGTTCAATAAAATCCTTTACTTCTTTTGGAATCTATTTTGCAAGTTCCTCATTCGCATAAACCTTTTTCTTAACTAGTTTTAAAATTATGAATTTGGGTTCGCTTCTCAAATTTGTAATATCATATAATACTTTCTGCAAATTTTTGTTTCCCCCCTTTTTTTTAGTAGATGACTTATTAATTTGTCTGAGTTCAAAAATTAAGACTCAATAAGATGCCATTTTTATTAAAATTCTATATTTATATAAAAAAAAGATTGTTGCGGCAAATTATTTGATTTCTATGTATAATTACCCTCTTTCTCCAAGATAGATGCTGTAGATATCCCATGTTTTGAGGATATTATCTTTATTTTTAATTGTATTACTTACTGAGAATTCCTCTCAATTTTTATGTGGTTTATTCATATCTTCTTTTTTTCTGAGGCTTTTTGATATCTAAATTTGTATTGGACGCCATAGCAATTTTTCCTTTTGAATTTAGAAACATAGAAATAATAAAATTTTTTGTTTAGATATAATTTTTTTTTCATTTTATTTGTTATTATTGTTTCGCTGTATTAAGATTTATACGGGCACCATTCCTTTTATAGTTAAATTGGCAAAAGAAAATTTCAAAAATATTATTATTATATCTTTCATAATGTACTACACTAATTATTTATGCTTAATAAAATTAATTTCGAAAAAAAATTAAATTTTGTAGTTAAGGTATTTTTTATTTAAATAGTATGTATTGTGTAACATTTTTTTGATAGCTAAACTCAGTATTAACGTTAACGTTAGTTTCTGTGAGGTGTAAAAATTTGTGCATTTCTGTAAACGAAAATAGAGTTACTTTCGAACTTTTGTACTTCAAAATTATGTGCAACAAGTTGTTCCTCTATTTGCTTCTTTTAATAAATAGTAAAGCTTGATTCGTTTTTTTTGTAAACAGGATCTTAAAATTCGTCAGATATATTCTTTCGGATTCACAGATTATGTATTTATGCTATCCCAGTATAATAAATAATGATTGACAAAAAATATTGTAAAAGTAGGTTTAAATATATAAATATCCTGAAGTTTATTTCTTTGCTCACTAATTGTGAAAGATTTTTGCTAACTTCTAACATATTTTATCAAACACAATTTATTGCTTTTCAACATTAATTTGTTGCATGCTTATATGCAATTTTTTTTTCTTAACTTATGACTGAATAAGAACTTATATCTATAATTTTCTAAAAGCTATCTTTTAATTTAAAAAAATATATATAATATTCTAACATTTAGGTGTATTATATCATATTTGACTTTTAAACTTATCATAATATGTTTCTGAATTAATTACTACCTGGTATGACCCAATCATCTCTTAATATGATATGTTATATTTATTTTACAATTTTTTACTTAGTTTCTAATATATTATAAAATTAGATCTTTATAATTATTTATTCCCAACAGGTTGTTTTTACAAAAACTTAAATTCAAATTTTTTTAATATACATACATCTATTTAAAATCCCTCTGCTGATCCGATGCTCCAAGACATACTCAAAAATAAAAATTGATCGTATTAATCAGCTTCAGGTAGAGCACGAAACTTATTGATGCAAATTAATATTTTTGGTTTTTGATCACGTTTATTTAAATACCACTTTCAAATATATTTTTTAGCGTTTTTTGACATTATTATATTGAAAAATAAAGCTTCTAATTTTCTCCTAATTAGAAACCAAGGTAAAATTTTAATAAAGGTATAATACATTTTTCGACACCTTTTCATATTGAAAAATAATATTATATTTGTCTGTTGAAGATATTGTGAGTGAACTGTTTAAATTCCTATTGTTGATAAACATTTTATTGGTATTAATCAATAAATGATATATTTAATAATATTTTTATTAATTCCACATTATTATTATTAAAAATAATTAAAATTTTTAAATAAAATTGCATGAGAATTAATCAATGGCCTAATATTTTAAATATTCAAACTCTAGGTATTTAAATTTTATATTTTTTAATGAAATGAATCAGCGTTACATGTTTGAACTTTAAATGTTTATACATATCTTATTAATATAAATTCATATTATTTTTGTAGAAAAACAAGAATATTTATTTATTTGAACATAAACTATATCCTGAGTATATATTTTTAATAAAATGTTAATGGTAGATTTTTTTCATATTATAAAACTTTTATTCAATAAAATATGCTTGAATAAAATCAAATATAAATCTCATTAACAAATTTACTTTAATTACAAGATAAGTTAATAATTATATTAAATGTTACATTGATATTCGCTAACACTGACTCATCAAAGAAAAATCCCGGCTTTGTTTATATAAAGTTGACTTTAAATAAATTATAATTGAAATATCATAGTATAACATACGAGTAGGTCTCGGTTTCTTTTAGTTCAATTTAAAAAAATTCACAATAAACTCGTTTGTTGTGTTTGCTAAGGTTTTAAAATTTAGCGGAATTTGCCAACACTGAGATAAAATGCATTGAGGGCTGATATGGACAGAGCTGCAGTTATTAACCAATGCTATACTATTTCTGATTATTTTTTAATAATTCTAGATTTCTCAAGTTTTCTCATAAATTATTTTAATAAAACATTAAACTATCAATCTTTATTCTTTTGTAATTAAACTTGATTGAAATATTATTTCGAATTTATCAAGAATTAAGTTTTCACAAGATCTGTATTGATAAAATAAAATTTTCATTTCTAATTCGAGAAATGCAGAATAGATGGCGGAAAAAGATAGTAATGAAGCACATTGGTCAATTCCGCATGAAAATATTACGTGCACAACTAACAATGCATTCCATTTATCGAACGTGTAAAATATGATCCAAAATAAAAAAACTCAGCCGTGAAAAACATCTCTTTGAATGTTATAGGTTTTTTATTGCTGGAGATAAGAATTTAATATAGTTCTACTTTTATTAAATTAATTTAAATTATTTTAGAAGCCTTAAATAATTATGTCAGATATTATATTAAGTAGATTTTTGGGAGTCCATAAACCAAACTCAATACGCCAAGCCCCAACCCCGTTTGCGCAGTTTCGATTATCTCTGGTAAGGAAAACGTGAAAAACTATATTGTGGTGGTTTAAATGGTCATACATCACAGTATGTAAAAAAATGTCGATTTATGCCAGATGTTTTTCCTTAAACCCGTAAATATAAAAAAAGGTGGAAATTTATATTAATTTAAAAATATTACTGTAATACATTATTTTTAATATTTAGGAAAATTTTACAAGGGTAGGAAATAAAAAATTATGTCACGCAGGTTATGATTATCAATTCCATAAAAGCTAGAATTAAACAGTTTATTGTTTTTGCAGTAAAACAATCAACAGAATGCAAACACAAACTAATAAACAAAAATAATGTTTTTGATTTTTTTAATTTTCTGGCAAATTAACCATATTCGATATTTTCTATACGCATGAATTTACACGTCTATTTTTATTTATTTTGACAAGATTGTCCGAATCAATATCTGATTTTCTTTCTAAAAAAAAGATGTTCAATTACATTCAGGCAAACAAGTAGCAACAAATTTAAAAATTGCTTTACAATCAAAAGAGTTTGTTCAGTTTTCACTTTTATTTAAAAATAAAATATTTTCCACATTGTTGAAGTTTAAAATGATTAATTCTAACATTTAAAAAATCCAGAATGAATAAAATTTTCAATATTGTAAGTGTTAAAAAAACTGTCGTGGTAGTTTCTCCACTGCGCCTCTATCAACTAAATTTATGGTTAAAAGACATTATAAGATGTTACTCAAGCTAGGGCAAGCTTTAAATTTGAGATGGGAAGGTATAATAAGAAAAATAGATAAAAAGAATGGTCCTGTGCCAGAATAAAAATCATTTATTCCATCGTGGGTTATTATTGTAAAACGAAACCTAAGCGAAAAGGAAGCAATTTACAGAGAACAGTGGATGGGATACACATTTGAATTTAGATTCCATCTAAACAAATAAAATGGCAATTTGGATCGGCTGAAGATAAAGCAGTTTTTTTAATGCTTCCCTGAGAATTATACAGTAACTGCAAAGAAGGTATATTATCGTAAGCATGCTATTAATTAGGATAATGCAAAACAGATTTTAAAGAAAATTCATCAGCAAACCTACATTCATTAATCAGGGAGACTGGCACATAGCTGTAAACTATTTAAGAATAGAATGAGCTGAAATTGGAAGCAAGGGAGTTGATCATATTATTAAGCATGTCCTTTTTGGAATTAGCTTTAAGTACGTTTGATTATAAATATCTAAATTAAAAGTAGTTTTTAGGCTTAATGGCAATCAAATCCTAAATTGTGAATCTCGGCAATGATATTTATGGAATTTTTCCATCGATGATTTATTCCGGAAGTGAACGAATACTTTGAGAGAGAAGAACCATTGCTTTAAGTTATATTATAATTGATAGCATACGTTTGATAGGGGATTATATGACTCAAAGATTGTGCTATTATTGCAGTTTTGGAATCCTGAAAATCATTCAAAGTTGTTTCCTTTCTTTTTTTTATTAACATTGAAATGAATTAAATAAAATCAAAGCGGTATTAACACAAAGATGCAAAAAATTTTAAGCGATTTCATATTTAATTCTGAGGTTCATGACCATAACATCCAGAAAATAACGATAATTAATAGCGTGTGTACATTAGGTGTAAAGGGATTTGGTTGTATGAATAAGACTGTCTAAATGATTAAAGACGAATATTTTGAGTTTCTTACAAACGAGAAATGGTAGAATATTTCAAAGTTTAGCCCAAAAGAAGAATATATAGCAATAACCCATAGAACGAAAACTTTAAAAAAATTACTGAAATATCTTAAAATCTAAAATATAAAGAAAAAACTAAAGAATGCGATCCAATTATAGATTGAACAATAAAAATTGCACCCTCTATTCCAGAAATCTCGAAAATTTTGCAAAATATTATCCCTGAAATTACGAGACAACAAAGAGCTTCCTGGGACAATGTTTTTAAATACTTTTATTATAAATAAGTCGCATAAATTCCCTTTGTTTGCTCATCAGACAAACATTATATTGATTGCCAAAGTCTGTGAATATAAATAATATGTTTTTTAAACCCTTTGAAGCTTTCAGATTTCTTCTGATTCTTTCGATTAAGAATGAAGGGGATCAGCTTTTACTTGCAAAAGCTCTTAATATTATTATATTTTCTCATTAGAACTATTTAATTATTATGAAGGTTAAATTTTATTTTTAAAAATTTTTTTAATGATACTTTTAAATACATCTGCATAAAAATATTGATAAAAACCCGAATTTTTTATGCACTACGATCCCCCTTTCCTCGTGGATTATGCCAATATCATATCATACAGGGCTTAAGTTTTCGTACAAAAAATCATCAACTATCATAAAAGGGGTATCGCCATATAATATTTTGAATACGCCAAACAAATTTTAACGGGGCCAAAACTTGCTTAACTTCGATTATCTCACTCGAAGTGGTGATGCTAACTGCGCTAAAATGCCATTTAAAATACATAATGAAAACAAATTTTTTTTATTGGAATTTTTGTATTTTAATTAATCTACATATTAATAATTAATTCTGGCATTACAAATCATTCCCTATATCTGGAGAGATGGAACAACCACAATGCGCGAATAATGGATGCTTGTTCTATTTGGATTAATTTTTCGCCGATTCGGTATGTTTTTTTTGAGAAGCTGAACTGTGGCTTTGAGCAAGAGCAAATTGCACAATTAATTTTTTATGTATAATAGTCGATAAAAGAGTTTTCAGAATAAAATAGTGAATGTATTTTGATTAAACTATGATTTTTATTGCCGATCTTAAAGTGTACAAAAATAATAAATATTATATAGCTTTTATTTTTTTCAATATGGTTTTTGTATTATTTTTATATGATATTATTATTTCAATAATATATTTATTAGTTAAATGGTTATCCTTTATTGTAAAATATTATTAACATTATTTATATTGAGGGCTGAATTTATCAAAAACCTCCATTAAAAATCATAAAAAGGAGAAAAAATAAATAAAAAAACTGGAGTAAGATAAACTCTGTCGAAATAAACAAAGACAGCTTGAACAACAATTCGAACAAGATAAAAAAAAGACATGTAAAATTAAAAAACGGCCGCGTAAATTTAAGACCTACAAGAACAAAATAATCAACCCATAGAAAATCAAACATTCCACAAACGATTAAAAGCTCTGCAACAAAGAATCCAACGTCTTTACATGATGCCAAACCAAATTGCACAATGTAAATAATTAAAAAAGGCCAAAGTATTTAATGTAGATATATATGATTCCATTTTTATTATTATTCAATTGTGTTCTAATTTTTAGAGCGGTATAATGACCTCATAAGCCTTAATATTATGAATTTTTTTTCCGTGATCTTCTTCATATAATTATTAGTTATAATAATAGAAGTTAGAAAAAAAAAGATTATCATATGTATTGTTTACACTTGTCCAAACATTCAATCATAAAATTCGATTTTATATTCAGTTCAAATATTCTTTATCTTAAAATATTGTTTTTATCACTAAGAACTTCAATTTTCTCCTCTTATAATAAATTTAACAGAATTGATATCTTTTATCAATCATTTTTAAATATTTACCAGTACGTATGATGTATTTACAAGTAAAAAGAAT
>SGJC01000198.1:0-20351 GCA_009887335.1 Henneguya salminicola | reverse complement strand
GAGTTTTAATTTTTCAATATTAGTTTAAATTGCAGAACAATACAACGAAAACTGAGGGATGTGCAGTGGAAATTAGGATTTTTGGAACTTCATAGAAATTTGTCGGTTCGTTTCCTGTTTGCTCCCCTTAGATAAGATTCTTAATGTGTGTGAAATTTCTCACATTTTTATGGATGTATCACTTTATATTTTGTAGTAACTCAAGGGCATAAGAACACTACAACAGAATAAGATATTTATTTTTCAATTCCGAATTCAAGCCCATTAAATTCTCGTAATGTTCACTTGCAATGAAAATTAACTTCGCATGGTATCCCTCCATGGGAAGTAAAGAAAAAATAAGCATTTCTTTTTTTAAATATATTAAATTTGAGTATTTTGACATTCACAGGACAAAAATTTACCTTTTTAATTGTTCCATTCATGATTATAATTTAATTTCCTAACGTTTAATATTTTAATTGGCATGTCTGTCATGGTGAAATTAATCAATTTCATTTGAGCCTATAACCTTCCTTCGCTAAAAGTTCAAAGATGACTTAATAGAACTCAAATCTGAGGATAAAAATGTAATGATTTTTGTTACAATTCAATGGTAGAGTGCAGGAAATGGGTTAAGCCGTTTTGGAAGTTGAGATAGAGCTTTCGCGCTGTCTTCTGAAAAGAAAATAGAAATAATTTTAAGGAATTGCACTATTATCAATACTCTTGAATTTTTGTTTTTTTTAATAATATCGAGCAGCTTAACGATTTAAACAATCAGTTTCAGCAGTTATACAAATTTTGCAACCTATTTTTATCAATCAATCGTCGTGAACCAGAGGAAATTCGAAAAATAGAAAAATTTAAATTCAACGAGGAAACTACGTTTATTTTATAATTTTGGAACAGTTGGAGAGGTTAAGAAATAAATTTGTTCATATACCTCACTGAAAATTCAAAAAATTTCAGTCTAATTGGATTACAGATTATCAAAATTAACAAACGATCAAAAATTTTGAAATATTGAGTTCCCCTTTTAAAATTGATGTTTCTACAGCTCGCCAAAACTATATTTTGAATTGATGGGTTCGTATTCAAGCTAAAACTCTTTCATAAATTTAAATGATAAAGAAAGAGAATTTTTACAAAAAATCCATCAAAGGAAGAATTTCTAAGTTTTAAACAATGGGCTTAAAACAAAGTCAACTTATTTAGAACGATTTATACAAATTAATCTTTATTCTCAAACATAAGGGGGAGTATTGCTTTTAGATCGCAATCTGTAAAAGAAGCTTAGATTGTGGACTTCAAATATGGAAATTGAGATGAATAAGTTGGTTGCAAAAATTGAGAAATGAGTATCGCATTAGTTTTCTTTTATGAATTTTCATTGAAAAATAAAAAACTACCTTTTTTAATGTAGTTCAAAGGCGGCGTATGATTTTCTTGTATTAGATATGTTTGGGAAAACTTATCTTACGAGTTATTATGTGTATCCCCCCCCCCTTTCCCCCATTATCTAACCATCCCCTTTCTATCTTTTGTTCTAAAGCAATTACTCAGTCCCCTACGTGTAATTTTTATGCCGTCTCGACTAATTTATGGTGGCTTTTTCTGGTGCAGGCTAAATATTTTGACCTTCTACAGTTTCTTAAGACTAAGGTTGTTCAAACTCTGACGAGAATAATTGGTAGGCCTCCGATTTGTCGTTTTTTCGAACTTCGTATGTCCTTTTTGCTTTGTCACCAAATAATCTCTTTTGTAGAAAGTTTTTTACCAATTATGGTTAACATCCCCTCTTTGTTTTTAGCTTTAAACTTGCACATTCATTCAGAAATTTTATTAACAACTATGTATGGGCCTTTTCGCCATTTTATATATGATCCTTTATATATCTCGTCAAAAATTACAACCACATATTCGGGATTGTGTCAAATATGGTGTTTATAACTGTCATAGGGCTTTGCGATATTTTTTTAATATTTGTCAAGATTTATTCTGACAGTGTAATTTTCTGTAGAAAGTAAATACTCACTTTTGTTCCGTAAATTTCATTGTTTTGCAGAATTTAACAAAAAAAGTGAAATATCGACAGGAAACCTTATTTCACGGACAAATATAATAACATATGCTCCTCATCCAGTTGAATTATAAACAGAGGGCTTGTAATCTATGATTATAATCGGTAAAAAATCATTTCATTCTCTTTGCTAGGCTTAAGCATTTACTTAACATTGTTTACGAGTGTATGATTAAATGGCTCAATCATTCCCTCAGATTAAATTTTGTTGGGCCTGTTCTTGTTGTCTTAATATTTTAAAAATTGCACAAGACATTAAAAAGTAACAATTATAACTTTTTTGCCCTGCCCAGGGGAATATAATCTGGGATTCCATATCTACTTAGAAATTGATTTGCACCAGTTTCGATGATTTCTTTCGTTTCGCTATTTTCCCAAGCTTATGCCTCAGTCCAATTTGAAATGTAATCCCAAAAAATCGAACATATATTATTACCTCTTCTTGATCTTGGAATGGGGTCCTAAAATATGCAAAGTTCTTCTTCGAAATGGATAATTTGATATAAAACTTGCAAAGGGTACAACATTTTTATTGTTGTATGATTTTGTTTAATACACTCCTTAGAAGATGAACATCAATATAGTCTGTCAAATTTCATCTTTTACCAAGAAAATATTTTTGGTAAAAATGAATAAATATGACACAAATCTCAGACACCTGCAATGCCTTATTCTTCGGGTTGACATTATTTGTTTGTTTTAGTATATCTATTTTTTTCCACCGCGAGAAGTTTCTAATATTGCCAAAATAGATTGAAATTAGTGTTCTTGATAGAGCACATGCATTTACATGAGTTTAGCCTTACCTTTAATTAATATTAAACCTCGTTTAGAAAAGTAAATCTAACTAGTTGATTCTCAATTATTTAAAAATTTTTTAAATATTCTTAGAAACTGGGATTATTTTTTTCATTGTTGAATTCCTCTACACATAAGTAGGCTTTAAAGTTATCAAGGACCCATTGTACTTTAAATAAATTCTTTCGAGTAATTCCATAATTTTTATTTGTATAGAACTCGATTAGACTCTATTTGCAAATGAAATTACTCTCAATTGCCCATTAATATTCTGGCATAATACCCAAATTAAGGATTTCTAGCTCGCTTCAAATCTAATATGAATAAACATGGTCATTTGGAAAGCCTAGCCCAATATCTTTTAGTATAGAACCCAGAAACAATTAAAAGATAGTTCGCACTCTTCGTTTCCTATTCCTTCAATATTCTGTTTAGGTTATCAAAAACGGGTTGCCACAAATTTTTTACTAGATCCCCATAATCTTATATTATTAGACCATAGGCCATGAAATTTTCTTTATTCAGTTTCACTACTGGGTTTGCACAATTCTACAGTACCCTTAATCTTTGCTGGGTTAGGGTTTATTCCATTATTTGTTTTCGCATGGCCAATGAAAATAACTTCTTTCGTTTAAGAATTTCGATTTCGGTAACTTTATAGATAGATTCGCATCAGGTACTGCTCTAAAAATCTCTTTAGTGTTTTCAGATTTTGATCAAGGTTATTGCAGTAAATTTTGATATCATTTTAACTAAACATAGCAAGATTTCCCTTTGAACTTTAATAAAGCATAATTAATTAATTTTTAAATTTTAGAATAAGCATCGTGCCGGTCATGAAGCATTTTATAAATAGGAGGCAAATTTCGTATTTTAATGGAAGATGAAATTTTAAAAAATCATAAAACTATGGTCTCCTATGCCTGAGCTTCACTATGATTTGCACATAAAAAATAAAAAAGTAAAAATAAGTCAATGAATCTTCGATCTGATCTATTAATTTTCTGGGAGGGTTTAATAGATCAAACTTTTAAATAAACCTCAATAAAAAAACACAAAGTTTGTACGGCTGATTACCTTCCTTGCCAATTTGCTAAACAAACAAAAAAAACTGCACAAAGCCTTGGAAAAACCTAATTTAAAATCAGGGTGTTTCACTAAGTTTTCTTTTAATTCTTCTCATATTCAAAACAAAAAAATTTTAAAAAAAGAGAATCTTATTCATATTGAAAATTTTTTTCAAAATAATATTAAAACTACCTCTTTGAATTTGATGCAAACTGCACCCCTTACCAAATACAATAGGTACCAATGAGATAAATTGTAAAATTAAAAATGAATGAGAAATCATTGCTGCATTCAGATTCTATTTATTCTTAATTAACCATTTTTACGAATAATTACACGTTCCATGATGTTGCAAATCCTCTCTCTTCTTGTGTTTCAGGAGTATTAAATTATCAAAAATTCAACTATCTGTTTCTGATACAAATTTTAAAATGAAAATACTTTCGTTAATGTCAAATTTCGATTTATCCTCATTTTCAAATCTTTAATTCCCTTTTTTACGTATTCTTTCTAAAAGACAGTCATTTAATCCTAAGCCATCACTGGAAGAGTCTATATCTTACGTAAAGAAGTTTATTGGTAGATTAAGACTTTATAAAAGTAATATATGCTGTTAATAAATGTCCATGAAAAATAACTTATCTTTGTGTAAAACTCCTAAAGAAAAAAATACTCTACATTTTCTGAACATATCACTACTAATTTTTCAGCTTCATTCAAGGATCTTGGTTTGTATATCGTCCTTCGGTAAAAACGTAAGGTTGTCGAGGATCAAACTCTCGAAAAAACTTCTAAGACGAGAAGATTACGGTAAATTTACATCTTCTCCCTGCATTTGGTTCTCATCCAAAAAGGCATAGTTTTATTATTCTTTTGCAAGTGAAATAGTTGAGGAATATTTGAGAAGAATTTATTTTAATTCAGAAATTTACGTTTTAAATTGAAAGGTATTCAACGATTCCATATTATTTTCTGCAGAATTTGGCTCAATAGTTTTCTTGATAATAAGGCTTTATATCTTAGAATTTTCTTTACTAGTAACAGGTAAAAAAATGGAGTCCAAAGATTTTGATGGCATAAAATATTTTATCGTAAAGTAGTTCAAAACTTTGGTGGCAACAACTTTTGATTCAATAAAAATTTTTTTTAGATCCACGTTTAATTCCTGAATCCTTTATAGCAGATTGCAGTTATCTCATCCAAATTATTTTTAGTTGAACATGTTCGTCCAATTACCTACTTAAACCATTTTTACAAACTTCTTTCGCCTATACTAATGAATCGATCAACCATTTTTACCTGAAAAATAATTTGATCGCGCTAGCCCTTAGAACTCTGGACTCTACCCATAACGAGGATTCGTGAAGCTTCAATAATAAGTTCGTCGATCGGGCTTGCTCCCATGGCAAGAAATAACTATTTTCAATTACACTATTTATATTGATTTTAAAATGACTCTTGATTCTATTCTCGCATATAAACTGAATCAATATTAACCTTTATTTACCATAATTCTTCTAAAGCTACTTTTGTTGGAACCCTTACATCATCAATTACTTTGGCTATTAACGAAGAAATCATCTAACTATTGGTTTTAGATTCTGCAAAGAAGTTTCAGGGGGTGTTTCACTCTCTTCTGTAATATTCAACCTTTCTGTAAGCCCCCAATCAGTCTATATTTCTAAGAATTTTCATTTGAACAAACCTAAGCCTCCCTTTTATCCTCCAATGGCATATTCTGCATAGGCGACCTAGAAATATTCACATCAATTTCCCCAATAAAACTTATAAATGAGCTTTCAACTAAACCACAATCGTTTGGGCGTAAAATAAACCGTTTTAATATGTGAGAGTTTTCTCAAAGTCCCTAAAAAAATCCCCTCCGAACGAAAATTCTTTTTTCTTCGCGTTAACAACCGATCAAACGTACAATATATAAGGGCCTCTATGAATTATGGAAGCCGAATAAAACGTACTCCCAAGATTAAATTCTCCAACGATTTTGACGAAACTTTGACAAATTACAGCGTCTAAATTATATTTGAGTAATATGGCTTAAGCAAACAATTATTTTTGTATTTTTTTGTCTAAATTATAATGTTCCCGACTATTAGTTCCTCCAACTCTTATGTCAACACGATGCAAAAAAGAAATTCGTCTCACATCTAATGATATCTGGTTCGAGTAACAATTCAAACGCCGTCTATATTAACCTAATGAAAATTCTGATTTGTGTATTCTGACTCCTAGTATCTTCTCTCTTCTGCTCTAATGGAATCGGCAAAAATCATTGATAACTCAACTGATCTTTTAGTTATCTAGGCAAGAAATATTTTATTACTTTATTTAAATCAAAATTTATTAAAAAGACGTATTTTTCATAACCAAATTATTATATATCTTCACTAAAAATAACTCATAAAGAATCTTATAAAAAAATAATTGAAGTTCAATTAGCAGTTCTTTTCGACATAAAGGCTCATAAAATTGTAATAACAAAAGACTTTACTTCAACACTGGCTCAACCTTAAACATTCGATGATATACCTATATCTTATGTTTTATAATATTATATGAAGATATGTTAAAAGGATAGCTTTTCTACAAAATAGATCTGCTTCTCTCACTGCCTTTTTTCATATACATGACGCCAGTGTCTCAAGCATGGCCCAAGCTGAATCATCCTCGCTATCCGTTACTGATATATGTTCTCTTGACGAACCCTTATGTTTATAGCCCCAACAAATTTTTAAATATTCTGTTTAAGGAAATTTAAAAAAAAGTTCAGCCTTCTTGTTTCCCAATTTATAATTACTGATAGCTTAATAATTTTTAACGATATTCAATCTCTGCGCAAATTATCATAAAACACAATCAACCGAGTTATTTTATATGTAGTTATGACTCCGAAATTGATCTTCTTAAAATTGCAATAGCCAGTGATGAGCTCATTCAGGAAATGACTAATCAAATGTGATAAAGTGCATATTTTCTGCAGATAAATAAAAATAAACTCATAAAACTCCGTTCAACATAATTGCAAAAACACTTGGCTCCATGGGCTCGTTCGACCAAGCCCACAAAATTCGACGTTAAATTTTCTGAAACAAAAATTCACTGTATAACAACTTAACCCCGCCCATCTTCATTGCCTCTTATAAATATGTGGATCTATTAGCTCCTTAAAAGACATTGATTAGTTTCTAACGCCCTTATTTAGTATGTCAAAAGGCAGTATTTAAGGGCTTATTGTTAAGTGGCAGATCCCATAGTAGATTCGAACGCCCTTTCGTTCCAATTTTCTGGGCCTAAATAAATTTTCAAGAGCTCACTATAAGATTTATTGTTGAAAATACTTTTCCATGCTCATTCCTGTCAAAATTTTTAAATTCTAGGTTTACGTGCTTTATCCTTTCCAGTTACTTAGTTTAAATCTCGATAATCAGCAAATATTTCCAATCATCCATCCATCTTTAAACTTCAATAAAAAAACAATTCGACAATATAACCTATATCAATTATATACTCTGCTCTCCCATCTAATGTATTTTGTGGATGATAGTAGTTCTTGAAATAAGAAAATTTTATTGGAAGTTTACTTGCTTAGAATACCTCATCTTTGATAAATTTTCAGCATATCTCCTTAAAACTTCAAATAATTTTGGAAGACATCTTTATCACTGCGGAAAAATGAATGGCATTAGTAATTTTGATATATAGAACTAGATTCCTCCTTTTTATATTAATTCCATACAATTTAATCCTGCCATAATGAACTGAAATGTCAGTTTGTGTCCTCTCCCAAATTTCTAATCAAAGGATTAAATTAGCATTCAAATCTTTCGCACCAGATACAGAATGTTTAAAAAAATTACCAACCCACCCAATAATTATTATAAACTTCTTAGAATTTTTATTGCAACAATATTTGCAATCTTATGTTTCTCAGGTACAACATCCATATTTAAAGCGACTTCTTGTAAAAAAAAAGAATTATAAATGGGTTCAGAAACCCCCAGGGCCAGTATAAATTGATAAACCTAACCCTTATTTAACGATTAATAATCTGTTTAAAATAATTTTATGTTCGTTAAAAGAAACAAAAATAACATTAATTTCTTGCATTGTGACAAAACTAAATGCATTTAAAGTGGTTTCTTGCCTACCCTTACTATTCTTTTGTGTACAGTCTCGTTGGATTGATTCTTCTTGTCTATTATCAGATTTAAATATCAATTTGAGACCTCAAATAATCTATTTTTAGGCGTAACGTATTATCTTCTAGTTTGCTTCTTTGCTGTATTCGACCCTCTAAGAAATACCAAATCTCTGTTAAAACCCTATCTAAGAGGTCCATAAACTCATTTTCAGGACATATAATTATGTGCAAGTCTTTGATCGAATTTAACGCCTGTTTAAGCTGAGTTGACAGATTGGCAATTAGAAGCTTCTTACTTCAAGAATGAATTGTCCCTAGACAAACTAGTCCCCGTTTCTTCTGAAATATGATGAAATAATAAGTTCATCTTCAGTTTAATCCCAGCAAAAAACTCATATTATATGAAATATTCATTAAAAAATTAAAATAACGTTATCCTAATATTTTTGATCGCATAAATTCAATATATCGAAAGCTACGTTCATAAAACGGATAAAAATACCTTCCCCTGTTTGCGATCAACCATCTTCAATAGGTATCTTTTTATTTGTCAAAACTATATGTCAGAATTGCAAACAAATGAAAATATTTATAGTTGATTTTTGCCTATCTTATTTTAAAGTGTCTTTTTTTACATCCTTATTTCGATTCATTAAAAAGAATGGTACACACGAGTAAAATAAGATTATAATGATACTCTTACGTTTTCAGGGAGCAGTGGTTCATCATTTATATATTTGATTAATGAACTCTCAATATAATTAAATCCAGCATTCAAGATACTAAAAAAACAGTCTCAAACTTATAATTACAGAACCATTTCTAATACGCCGTTATTTTTCAAAGTTGTTTTTAATAATACAGATCACTGTAAAATATTAAAGGCGGTCCGCTTCTTGTAAAAAACACTTATACGCAATAATATTATATATTGAAAAGGAAATAAAAAGAAAGGAAAATCATATTTAGATGTTGGTGAAATTTGCACGTTCAAACTTGAACGAAACATATTTGTACTAGTCTTTGAATTATTATAATATCGATTTTAATATTAATATAATTTGAATTAATATATCCCAAAATACTCTATATAATTGAAGAAATGTTTCCCAGATAAAGCCTCCGCACTTTCAGCCCTATGTTTTTATTTAAAGGGACCTTTCTACATTTTTTAGCCTCAAAAGACCCCGATTTAAATTTATATCTTCTCAAAAATTTAAAAAAAAAATCGTATAACACACGGGCAGAGTTGAATATTTTTTGTGGAAAACCCCCAAGCCCTAGCATAATTTATTTTACTTTAATCAAGAATAAACCCAAATCCTTAAAATTTATTTTAGATCTTTAACACCTCCTTTAATGTAATTTTATATTTTAATATTCCTTTCAAAAAAACGGTATGAATTTCTATTTCTCTTCTATCATAAGCATCATCATCAGAATTTAACATTTTTTCAACAAAAAATATTTGTACTTCCCAATATTTAGAGTTTTTAAAAATAAAACCATTGTGTGAAACTGAATAAAAGTCGAAAAGTACTGTTTTACATTTAAAAAAGATATATTGTTTTAAAATAAATTAATATCAATAATTTTTTGTACAGAATTATTTAGTGGTACGAACTATATTACCAGCAATAAAATTTGAGATCCCAGCTAAATAATATAAAATTGTAGTTTTGTGGTGTGAATATTGTTCACATGCCAACAGTATTAAACTATTCTATTTCTACTTCAATACATTGAAAATGATCAAAGAAATCTGTGAAAGATGTCAAAGGGCTTTGAAAATTTTGTTCGTTCTTTTGTGAAATATGTTGAAACTTATAACATAGATGGCTTAATAATCTTTATTTTAATTTAAAAAAAATATCTAGTTTTACGAAATTGATATATCTGACGCCCCAAAGTCGTACCCACTAATTACGTGTATCAAACGATTATACAGTCTTAAATCGTAGTGTTGATGGCAAACCCCGGGGACTTAAGTAAAAAAATAATAGGTTAATGATACGAATTAATTGTGTTTTTTCACATTTGGGCTCATTTTAAGAAGCTTAACAATACTTGAATTAATTATTTTAAACAATAAAAAAAAATATTTTTCGAGGCCCAGAATATAATTTATTTAAATTTGAATAATTTTTTTGCCATCGTGTTTTATACAAAGTAATATTCAAATTTACCATCTTATTTTTCTTTTCTTTTGTATTTCCTAAAAATCAACGTCTTTTATTACATTTTTAATGAATTTTTATTGGGGATTAAATTTAATTTTTCAATAATTGCACCCTGACTACTTTTTTTTCGATAAATTTTCTCGATCAATTAAATACCTTGCGCCCTATTCTTATTTAGATATTCTTCATCACTTATATTGTTGACTTCTTTTAGTTCAACCTTGTATACCTTTTCCTAAATAACTGTATATTCTAACAAGTTAAAATCTTTAAAATATTTTTCGTCTGCTGAATCATAAAATTCTGCCACTTTTCAGAATTTACTCCAGACGTTGATTTATTATATTCGACGAGGCGTGATTCTGATTTTTTAATCTCCCTTTTTTGAAACAATTTCATATGGTGGCTAAAATTTTTTACTTTTTTAATAAAATTTCTGGATGCTGATATCCGGTTGATCTGTTAATTCATTAATTCTAGTTAAATTAAAATATTGAAAATAAACTTTATATCTTTTTTTATAGTTCTATATATATATATTTTAGTCAAAAAACAAATTTCGACTAAAAGTAATAAATTATTTACTGTTTTTTTCCTCATTCTTATCCCTTGTTTAAGGGTTGTAAATAAAAACGGCATCAGACATGATAACTTTTAATGAAATTAATTTAAGAAACGTTTATTAGTATATTTAAAAATAATTAATGCCTATATTTCTGTAAAGGCTTATCGTCGCGAGGAATTTGTTTGCTCTACATTTTTTTACCAAAATTAATTTTTTTATAACAAAATCGAGTTTAAAGAGGGACTTTTTTGATTATTATTATTTAATTCCCCAATTAATTGTGTCAAATATTTCATATTTTTTAAATTGATAATAATATTTAATATTTTGATTTGAATTAATAACAAAATTTATATTAAATTTTAAAATGAAAATAAAAAATAGGAATGCTAAGAAACATGAATATTTTATTGCCACATAAGTCCTACTCCCTTTCAAATGGATCCAAACCCTACAGTATCATAGGTGGCTTTAGTAATTTGATGAAAATCTAACTATAATATTGCATATAAAGTGTATCACTGCACTTTACTTTGTCAACCCCACCAAAATTTTGGCATATCCCTCAGTTGATTAGCTTTATAATTATAACTAGAAACTGTTTTACAAACTACGCAAGTGTCCAAAAGAGTAATAAATTAAGAGAATAAAAAAAATTTATTTATGATTTTATAAATTGAAATATTCATTGATGTAATAGATTTATAAATTATATTTTATTTCTTTAAATTTTACATGTATTTGTCTCTTAAACGCAATTATAGGAACACCACGCCTATGGTGAGGATATCGTATTTTTACATTCAATTAATCGACCAAATTTTTATTAGGAGCGACTTTCATTGGCGAGATTAGGTTCTAACCATTGCATAGAAACAGACCTAATATAAAATAGTCTGGGGACCTTTGTTATCCTTCCACATGTGTGGGTTCTTTATTTATTCAATTCCCAAAATTACTAAAAAGAATTTCCTTGTTAATACTAAACTATATTAGACAATATTATCTTATAAAAATTAATTTAACATTACGAGAACATACTAGGTTATTGTTGCGAAAATAATTAGTATGTTACAACTAATCTGGAAACCTAAATACTACCATTGTTAACATCCAAAATCGCCAACTTATATTAATGATTTTTTTAAATAACGACGAAAACACAACTTTTGAATTACTTTCAGTCTATCTAGAGCTTAATCTAACACCATCAAACATTAAAGAAACTTAATCTCTTTGGCAAATTTTAAAACATATTAAAATGAATCTTTGACAAAAACTTCTTGTATGCCTGATATTGTGACGCGAAATATTATGTAAGCAGAAGAGGAAAGAAAGATGAGAGAGAAATTAAAAGTTCTTTTAGGAATTTCTCTATACTCTGATAGGGATATTACTACCAAATTATAATAATACTGGTAATCATAAATATGTTAGACTAAGAGGGCATAATAACCAAGATTCGTTTGACAAAATCAGGGGCTTAGGCATTAACAACAAAACGATAACGTTTCAAGAATATAAAATTAAACTTACTCTTAATATAAGGCTTATAAAAAATTTGAGGGAACCTAATCTATGGAATTTAACGAGTTATTTTTAGAAAAGTAATGAGTATGAAGCCAAATGGGAAGACAGGTGTATATCCGATGGTACAGTATCCCCAATTCAATTTATCGGTAGCAAAAACTCATTCGTAACAATAAAAGCTCGCTTGGCTCTCCCAGTATCAACCCTTATTTATGGGTATAAAAAAGAGAAATCTTTCAATTTTGTTGTCAAGCTTCCTATTTTAGAATTACCCAGTTAAACAGCAATATGTTGCAAAAGTATTGTTCATTATGAAGCAACATCATATTCATTTTAATGCGATATTTTCAAAGAATATCTTTTGGCCGTTATAATTCTCTGGGAGATGAGTTAGAATTTTGCTCTGTAAAGGATAAATTAGTCTTTTCTTTTTCCATTTAAGACTTATGTGATATATATCCTGAAGAGATAAAATATTAAGCCCGGTATTTTCCATTTTAAAATCAGTGCTAAAAAAATATTTTGCTAACAAAAAAATTATTGTTGGAGTGAGTGAGTGAGTGATTATACCTCGCGATCCCAACCTGATTTATTTTGGAGGTTAAGATGCTTATGTAACCATACTAATTTCTATCTATTTCCATACTACTTCAAGCACATAGAAACATTTTTTTGAATTTTACCATTGAGAAAAATATATTTTCAGGATTTAATTTATTTATTAAATTTTTAAATTAGACTTTTTAAGATTCCTAATTGGTTTACATTTATTTCTTAATAAATTCGCAAAATTTTATAACTATCTTTGTATGAATTGGAAACAATAGGTAGCGATATTGAAAGTAGTTGTTAACGGTTAGGAATGTAAAACCCGGTACTTTAGTTTGTGCTTAAATTAATATAAATGTAAACATTCAATAAAATAGCCATAAAAGAAAATTAAATAGTTAATGGCATGATTAATAAAATTTGTTACTGTACAAATATAAGTATTGTAAAAAAAATCTTAGCCCTTTATTTTTTGGAATGGCAGATATAAGCTTTATATTTAAACCAACTCTACGCCATTGCATTTATGAGTCAAACAAAATTAGGATCGATGAATCAAATGCCAAGGGTAAATCGCTAAAACGAAAATGCTGTATTCAGCATTGTAATGTGGGCATCTTTAAATTTTTGTTAGTGAGCGTCGTCACTGATCAAGCTCGTCCTAATTTCCTTATTTGTTGGCCGTTTCTTCTAATTGTAGCCATTAAGAAAAATACTTCCTTAAGAAACATCCAGGACATTCTTTTTATAAATCTTATACAAATTGAAACAATTTTTCATGTTTGCCAACAAAATTAACTCTAAACCCATTGATGGTCTTATTGTTTCTTGCAGAATTTCAAAACTAACTGCGAAGTGCGCCCTTTTTTTGTGTGATTGGGAGCAATTGATCTTGTCTGCCGTGGCAGAAATTATTAACACTATTTTAAATTTAATTCTCTTCCGTAATAGTATAGTGTATCGTTGTATTGAGGAAATGATTATGGATATTAAAGTTAAATATTCTTAGAGTTGTAAAGAAGAGAATTTAATATACAACTAAATGAGTAAATAAAAAGACGAAGAGTGTCTTTTTTAAGACTTGTACTAGCTTCATACAGAATAAAACAAACTGTCGTGTTTTTAATATTTAGATACTGTCTACTCAAAAAAGACTTTTTTGAGACTAAAATTAAATATTTCGGATTAAAAAATACCAATAAGAACATAAAAATATAGAAATTTAGTTGCAATCCATTCTGTCATTCATAAAGAACATTTGTTAAGGACAAACCTTTGTTGAAAATTATCAGAAAGGCTTACCCTGTTCATATGTGTCATCATTAAGAAAACAGTATGAGGTTTTAATTGAAAAAAAATGCCAGTAATTATGATAAGATTGATTAACAGTTTGAGATTTCCCTTTTAGACACTGACACAGTTTGGTTTTGCAAAGGATCAGGTGTCAAACAATTTTTTAATTAAAAGATAGAATTATCATAGCCTTGAGAATTTACCACCTAATAGAATCTATACATGAAATAGATTTTATTCGAGGAGACGGTGCGTGCTTATAAATATATTTGAAATTTTAAACGGCTTGAATTTATACTGAATTATTGGATTTTCTACTTTTTTTAAAAAGCTGAGGGTTTTATAACAAAATAAAATAATGGTAAAAAATAGTACCGCCACTTTCGAGACATTAATGTAATGCATCTAGCACGTCGATCACTAGACTACTCAGATAAGAACATGCAAGATTTGATGTAGTTGAAATTTTTGAATTTGTAAAATCTCTGCTATTATGTAATGCGTTAGAGCAGAAATTAGATCTTTACTAAGACTGAATTAAAATTCAAAACAATGAAAAACTCAGGATAATTTTAATAAGAGAAAAGCTGAGCATTTTATAAATTTATTGCTGGACTACTCAGCGCCGGCTTTGGTGGAAATTAAAATTATTCATTCTTTAAATTTCTTCTTTGCCCCTAACGTCTTGTTGAACTGACTCAACAGAAGTCAGTTAAATTTTAAAAAAAATATAGAAATAGACTCGATGCTACACTGAGGTTTTTTTTATTGTTTTTAATAAACTCTGAACCAGATATTTCAAAACAAGCTCATACTTATAATAAAAAAGTTTACATATAAAGATCAATATATTATTATTCTTAAGCGATATTATAAATGAAATTTCAAATTTTAATTGGGTCCTAATATTTATAGAGCTATTTTTTAAATATTTTTAATGTATCTAACTGTACTAGCCTATAAAGGGTTGAAAAATATCTATTTAGATATTTTTACTTCAAATAAATGACTTTGTCAAATTTTGAATTACAAAAGGGGCCATTTTATAAAAAATTAAATTCGTGATTAAGGAAGTATAAATTTCAAATTGGGCAAAAGAAACGACACAAAATCTTATTTTCAAACTGGGTATGGGATTTCGTTTACAATTGCAAAATCTTTTATTTAAAAGAACGTTATTTCTATAAACCCCACATTTAAACAGTAAATTTTTTATTTAAGAAATTAAAAATATATTCGAAAATTCTTATATTCAATAATCCTAACATAAACATAGGAAATTTAAATATGTAAAAAAATTAGGCGAAAAAAAAAACAAATGAATATAATGTTTAAAGAATAGTTCTAACATAATAGATTAAATTAATAGGATTGATCATAATGTAGAATGTTAGAATCTACGAGTTATTAAATACTATTACTATCAATGCTAAATGCATTTATAAAAATAAAAGAAGAACCGAATTCAAAATAGTAAATAAAACATTCATCGGTTTATTACAACGTAGTAATTATTAATAAATGATCACTCCGCATGGTTTTAGGATTGCACTTAATTTCAGATAGATGGGAAGCATTATTTTGCTTACCAGAATATGAACAGGATTTTTTCTTTTTTTTTATAAGATTTTTAATTTATACAGATCGTTGAATCCAGTATAGCACTGTGCTATTAATTTTGTACCTTGTCCAAATTAGGCGGTCAACACATTCTATGGAATATTAATTTGTCTTAGCTGGAATAAAATGTTAATTTCGTGGACAGAAAGAAAGTATATCGAGCCTCTGATTGCAAGAATCAAAAAAATGGAGGTAGACATGAAATAAACACAGAAATAGTAAAACCTCATGTTATTGTATTCGAGGAATGGTATTTATAATTTAAAAAGTCAATAAATATAACGCTATAACTATACACCCATTATACATGATCGTTGTTGTAAAATTACAGCAAGCTGAAGCTATAACTGACAAAACCCCAAATGAAATACCAAGAATTAGAACTGAATTCATCCAGGAAATCAAAAATACATCCTTACTAGATTTAAAACTCGCAGAATTAGCTTTTTGAAATCGTTGATTTAATGGGAGAAACGAATAAAGAAAATTAAAAACAGAAACTGCGGCTAACCTACCACTAATTTAGTAATAAAATGTAGGACAACATAATTCAATCGTAAAACTTTAATGATACAACTACTAATAATGACATTATTAAAATAAAATTTGACAATTTGTAGAGTTTTCATATATTTAATATAGGGTGGATTATCTATAACTGTTATAAAAAAAATTTGTTCATAATATGATTAACTATCCTTATGTAATGGCCGTTAGGTTGATAAAATAGTAATCGTCGTGGTTTATAATTTATATGCTTTTTTTGTCGAAAGATATGTGTAAAACCTCACAAGTATCTTTTGAGTGGAATCTTATGATTTCCCCTAATGTAATAGCTTAACGCCAAGTAAGCCTCATTACTAAATTAAATAGATGTATCAGGCCTTTTCCCACTGAAAATAAAAGCCAAAATCGTTTATCTATGAATTTTGTCACATAAAAGAGTGGGTTCAGGCAGTGGCTATTATGATGTTGCACAGAATACTATAATTATGTTCTCAAATATAAGCTTTTGATTATTTAATGTAAGAAATCATGATAAAGATTCAAGTTGCCTATTTCCTCATCAATGTGCTAATAAGGAATATTTATGGGCAGTGAAGCAAATGGAAGAGAATCTTATAATATTAGGGTACGGTTCCAATATATTTTTCAATTTTTCAAGAATATAATTTGAAAAGATAATCGTGTAGCTGCACATGTTTTTTTTTCTTTCAATTGTACAGCTGGAGTTTTGGTGCAAGCCAGCGGGGTGTATTAAAAATGCCTTCAACAATTTTTACTTCTTTTCTTTTTTTTTAAATAATAATTTATAGAAATCCTTTTTATTTGATTTTGTTTTTTACGTTGATTTCTATATTACTACATCGTTCTTATATTTACTGTAACGTTTAAAAATGTAGCTTGTTTTAATTAATGCTAAAATCTTTTAAATGAAAATTTTTTACTTCTTAAAATGTAGAAATGATCTAACACCTATTCATTCGCAGAAATAAGTTCACACGACCTCTACAAAGGGCGGATTAATTTCATGTATTGTGATGAACCATCATAAAAAATAAAAAATTATAGTATGTTTTTATATTTTTTAATACATACTCGAAAATTCTTTACTTATTGGCCGCTTGGATAAATACTATGCGATCCACTTGTTTGCACATATTATTCTCCCGACTGAAACTTGCTTTGGGATTATTTCAATGACTACTTCTGGCTCCCCTTGCTTTCATTTTTTCAAAGTTGTTCGATACCAAAGATATATCTTTTCAGCAGATGTTAATTTCAAAGGAAAGTTTTTAAGCAATTCATGAGCAGCTTACAAAATAAAAAAAAAGTCTACATTTATTTTCTCATCTGATGTCGATAGGGGGCCGTCTGTGAAGGAGTATATCAAACTGACAGCCACCTTCAGTTAATTATATATTATTTATAAGTATTGCATGCCAGCGATCAAACCACCTTCCTTTTGCTAAATATTCCAGGCTTTTGCTCATAGCATAATAATATGAAAATCCTAATATTATTAATTTGGGGTTTTTGTTTGAAAAAAATGAAAATGTGCGTTTTTAAAAGGTATAAATATGGAAGCACAACCCCAAACTAATATTTGAAAAACAATGCCTTTTTGGAATTGGAATTTTGATAGGCTGCAGATTCGGTTCTATAATTAGAGAAATTCTTGCATATCTTAACTTTATGAGCGTTTAAAAATATAAACGAATTTCGATCTGACAACACATAGTTTGTTTGATAATTTTATTAATGTTAAATGTGAAAAGACATCAATGGCGCGGCGCTTTATGTATGCAGTAATTTGCAAAAAACTCCATTAGTATCTCTAAAATGTAGGGTATAACTTAGTGACTGCGACCAACCCTATTTTTGACGGCTAGACGGGCGTTAAAACTCATGGTGAGCTGTGCAATTTTATAATAACCAAAACTATGTTAATGTTTTTAAAAACGCATTTTTTCACCCAATTTTAATATTTTAACATTTCTAGATGGGTTACATTAAATTAAACCATGTACATAATAATATGAAGCATAACGCTTAATCAGCTATAAATATTTAGTTCAAACATCTTTATACATATTTTGAAACGTATAATTGCCGTTGAAATTTATCGTGGAATTGTAAGAAAGATAAAATGAAAATGAATATTTTTAACGAATTCTCGTAGAATCGAACGAAACACGATTTCTTTTTATCATTGGGGATAAAGAGTCGTAGACTGTTCTCCCAAAAAATGGCTTTATTGGCAAATTACCAGAAACTATATACAGCTAGCTTATGTTTAAAAACGAAACAATATAAAAAGACCAATAACTATCTTCAAATCTAACAAAACAAAATTATTTTTAATTTATAGTCTCTTTAGCTTTTATAAGGGAAAATATAAGGCCAGTAGAGATTTATTCAAATCTGAATTATCTGCATTGACCGTATGTCATTTGTGCCCCCGTGTTTTTAGCTGTAGGCTTTTGCATCGAAATGAGACTCATAAACAAATAAGCTTCTAAAATAGATTAATATTAATGTATATTTTATATGAATAAATTTTATAAAATATAAGTAATTTTGTACTGATGAAAATTATTCAAAAAAAGATATTCGTTATGTTAAGATATATTTTTCGAATACAGTAAGTTGATATTCGAATAGACCATATAGTTATTGTATTTATGGGCGTACTACAATTCTATTTCTAAATAAGGAATTACTTTTAAATATCCGAGAGAGTTGCAATCAATAAGGTTTATTTCATATGCCAATTTAAGCTTAAAAGTGAATAGACCAAAGTCATTTTATTAAACGAAAATATCCCGTTGGATCTATGCAGGAATATTTTTATGTATTTTTAATCTTAAACAAGTGAAGAATTTCAAATTCTATAATGTTTATGGTACCACACCAAAAAAACAGTACTACCGACCATCCAAAAAGATACTGCTTACGATTTTATAATTATCTCAGAAAAAATGTTCAAGTTACAGAGGGTCCAAAAAATATATATTATGTTTCCATAAATAAATATTGTGTTTTCATTAATTAATACTTTGGCATGGAATATAGGGATATTAACCTATAATTTTGAATAAAAACAATAAACAAGATTAAAAAATTAAAATTTATATTTAATCATCTTAAAAAAACAGAAAATAGAATATAAAGGACAGAAAATAAGTTCAATTTGATAAAAAGTCCCCAATAAAAAAAGACATCCTTCATTCTTGCGCTTCTAACTTACCTTAGCTTTCAACCGATTCTTAAAACTATTTGAACGATTAATGACTTCGAATGAGAGTCTACATTTAAGGAACTCAAGTTAAAAACGGGAAAAAAATCGAAAGGCAAAATTTCTCATTTCGGAAATAAGGCAAATTATATGAAATGAATGTCAATAAACATTGATTTTTTTTTCTCAAACAAGTTGAAAATTAATTTTTTCGACCTCAATTATCGAATGGTTAAAAAAAGTGGGTGTAAGAAGTGAACCTTTAAAACCTTATTTACAGATGGCAGCATGGGTAGGTCAGATCTTTGTTTCCAAACAATTATCTTTGCCGACAGATATATTATATTTTTAGATGAAGTATGGTTTAACATGCCCACCTCTTTTAATTATGGTTTTTCAAAAGTTACACAAAAACTTGTTTGATATAAGTCTAAATCAAGAGGTAAAAACACCTTACTAGGCGCTCTCATTTAGACCAATTATAGATTGATTGGTTAGGCATAAAATACAGGATTATTCAATAAATTCCTATAAGATTGTTTTCAAAAAAATAGCAATTCGAAACAAAAACCTAGGGTTATAACTAATAGTATAGATTCAATCATTCTGAATTTGTGACACAATTTTGACAGTATTTAATGTGGAGTGTCTATTTTTTCCTCCAAATTCACCTATTTTGAACCTCAACAAAAATGTAGTATGAACTATAAACGATAAATTTTAATTCTATCAGACCAAGAAATAAAAATAATATATGCCAAAAAAATAAATATATAAATTAAGGTGAT
>SGJC01000197.1:0-19310 GCA_009887335.1 Henneguya salminicola | reverse complement strand
GTTGGTAAGAAATTTATTGCTCATTAGGTTTACCCTAGGGAGCTACGTTGCAATAAGATAACATAAAATGATTGACTTGAAAACTCTATTTGAAAAAACATTTTGCTGTTATAGATGATTAAAAGACACTAAATTAGATTATATTTATGACTTTTTTTCTTCTCGCCCCAGCCTTCATTCAACTAATGTGATTTCAGAAATGATTGCCTATGTAGAAAATTTATTATCAAAAAAGTTCTGCTACTTTTTTTGAATTATAATATTTGTCAAACCTAATATATTTTTTACTAATTCGTTATGATAAGTTATTTTAGAGCCAAATATAATATCGAGACAACCTCATGGCGTTTAAGGTTTATTCCGCGTGCTTTTTATTATGATTTACTGTATTATTTAAATTTATGTCTACATATGACTTTGAAAATAATTATCCAATAATTGAAAAAATTTTATCACAATAAATTTTGGTAACTTTCTTTTTTTATTTCAAGCCTAATAATGTTATCGTCCAATATTTAATATTTTATCAAATGTTTAAACATAAGGTAGAAAAATAATCGATTATATAATTTTAAATAATAATAATATTATCTTAATTCCCAAGAACCTTTGTATATTCATTTGAATGATAATTTTATTTTTTAGATATCAAGCTTATATTTTAGTAAAAAGCTTAAATATAAATAAACAATTAATAAGGTTTAAAATATTACAGATTAAATATTTGAGTCAACAAATTCTGAATATGTATATAGTTTTTATTTTATGTTGCTTGTCAGATAGCAATAATATTACTAAGATTATGAAATATTCAATTTATTATAAAATTGTATGCCTCATCGTCCTTTTAAGAAAATTCAATAAATGATATTTTTGATCAAATTGAAAAAAAAAAATAACGACAATACTTAAAATAAATATTTATATTGATAAATTTATCATTTTTTGACACGAACACGGTTTTTTGTAATTTACGCTGTTTTCGTGTCAATTATAATTTGAAAAATATATATTTGAGAAAATTTACACAACTAGGTTATATTTAATAGTCGCAATTTATTTAATAATTAAGATCAGTTTTAATGAAAATTAAACCTTCAATATTCAAATAAAATTATATAATTGGGATTGATTTTGTTGACCGATTTTTTAATTTACGATAAATTTATGCATTTAATTCCCTTTATCTCGGTATTTTAATTGAGCGAATTATATTTGACAACTAACCATTTTTTGAACTCTGATATAGTTTTAATGTTAGTTCGGGCTTATTTATAACTGTACCTTGATAAGTATGCCGTGTATATCGAATGCGCATTTTTAATATAAGTAAGTAAACCGTAAATAAAAGATAAAACTAAAGTCCGAGTTAAACAGATTTTGTAAACATTGAAATAAATTGGTCATAAATTAGGTGAATATAAAATGTTAATTTACTAAAAAATAGGCTTAAAAGAATAATAGTGAGTTCTAAAATTTTAAAAAAATAAATAAAAATAATAACTGGTCAACAAAAATTAACGTTGTAATAAATAAATGGCATCATAAAGCGGAAGCAAACGAAGCGCCTAAAGAGATATTAATTATAAGGCTATGAGTTATTATACATAATACAGTTATAATTACATTATATTTAATTGTAAAATTTTCATATCATTGATAATTTAATAAATATTTAGATATTATTAATATTGTTATCGAAAGAAAAGAAATGACAGTAAAATCGGGCACACAAAATATAGTATTACCATTGTCAATAACCTGCGGATTAGTTTTTATAGGATTTTGGCACCAATATCCATTTATTCGCGAATAAGATTTTTTTACCTTTATATTTAATTTGTTTTCCAAAAATTTTATTTGTCCTATATTATATCCACAATAGTCAAGTCTAGATTTTTATAATATTATGTTACTTTATTTCGTAATAATATAGTTTAGGTATAAAATTTTGTATTATTGTTATTTTTTTTATAATATTTTTAGTCCAATTGTTTTGAATTATATAAAGTAAAATGTTTTCATAATTTCGAAACATATAAGTAAATACTAATTTACTTTGAATTTTATTAAGAATCTAAAGATTATAATATAATATATTTACCATTGTTTGATCAATGTATCCTAGTATA
Organism: Henneguya salminicola; assembly: GCA_009887335.1. Taxonomy (NCBI): domain Eukaryota; kingdom Metazoa; phylum Cnidaria; class Myxozoa; order Bivalvulida; family Myxobolidae; genus Henneguya; species Henneguya salminicola. Next base: position 17,178 of record SGJC01000197.1, on the reverse strand, counting down.
AACGCGAACGTTGAATTATGAATAAATTTTCCTTTATTTTTCATATATTTATTAAAATATATAGTTTTATTTGTAGGGAATTGTTCTTTATAAGTTTTATGTCCCAATATTCTATTTTATTTTCAATAATTACATTTTATTTTCACGTTTAATAGCGATAAGTTTGCTTTTTAATTTAACTTCATACAAAGTAATACATGTTTGCGAATATATTTTTGTTAATCTTTAATTTATTATAAATTAGCTTACATTATTCTAACATTTATGCAACTTTCGGTTGAACTAGAACAATAATTATAACGGTTATCAATATTGTAATGTGTGTAGTACATTTGTGGAAATATTATATTCGTTTTATTCTCATCAGTTCTATCCATTAAAATTACAAAAAGGTCCTAAATAATTATTAAAAAAATTAAGTAAGAAGTTTGCAGTTAAACGCACATTTGAATATTTCTTCATTTTATTTATTATCAACCAAATGTTTACTTTATACCAAATAATTGTAAAATACATTTTTGAAAAATTTCTACCTTTTAGAATTTTTTTTAATAAAATGAGAAGGTATTTTTTCTATTATTAATATGCGTTTTATTTACAGTATAAAAGAGAGTCCATTTTTTAGACTTGTAATATCGAGAAAAGTATTCTCTGGAAACCTGTGCCAGTTCTCGTTCTGTCCCGAGCGTATCTTATTTCAGATGAGTTTAACTTTAACAGACTTCAAATTGACCCTATTTGTCTTTTTGAGATCATTTTTAACAATTCTGTTGGACCCTTAGCATGCCAAGAGACTCATAAAAAAACACTACATTTTTAGTGGCCGAAATAAAAAAAAAATTCTTTTCTATTGATTATTTTGTTGAGATAAACAAAAACATTTATTTATATTTTTAGAAAAAACGAGCGGAATTGCACTAATGGCGCGAATTTAACATTATCGATATACTAAAGAACTTTTCTGAAGACTTTTACACTTATTATGTTATCTTAAGATTTCATTTCTTAGTTTGACAATAAAAATAATAGAATTTCGTAAAATGTAATATTCTTAGACGAAATACAATAAAATCGATTTGTAATAAATATGATATTTGTTGAGTAGAATAATACATTTTTCTGATAATTATCCTTTTTTAAATTAATAATATTCTTTGAAATATTTAAGTATATTTTTTATTTATATATTCTTATTATATAATTTCAAGGGGATTAATATCGCCTAAACATAAATTGTCGAATGTTTCAAATTTTTTAATCGAATGAAAAAATATTAATGAATACATGAAGGAAAAAAAAAATTTAACACTGTGCGATATTTAGAAGTAAATAAATACTGACAGATATTAGGGAATATTGATACATATTACTTGCATAATATTATTGATAACTGAATTTTTTTTAAATAATATTTTTAATCATACTTTTCTCAAATTGTAGCAGATTCAAAATATATTTTATACTCAGGTTATCTCATTAAAATTTATTTCTTAAAAAGATTATGTCAAAAATAATTTTAAAAGGTTCAATTCAATCCATTTAAATTAAATATTTATTGGAAGTAGAATAATTTAAAATTTTAATCCTATTATGCCATAATTTTTTTTTTTATTTATAAAACGAAAAAATTTACTTCGCTGCTAGCTTTAATGATATCTGTATAATAGTAGATCATTTTTGGATTCTTCTCGTTGTAGATCAAGCGATTAAAAAATTTAACGGGACTTCTGCCAGAATAGGAATGTATAGAAAATATTCTAAATTTATAATGAGTAACGCTGAAAAGTTATAAAAACGATACTTGTCGAGATCCCTCCTCTTATATTGGAATATTTTGATATTTAAATATACTATACCCTAAAATATATTAATATTTAAAATGTTTTTTTTAATTATATTTACACGTGGAATTTTGTTTTATTTTAAACTTTTACGATTGCAATTTATTTAATTTTCAGTATTTTCTAGCGCATCCGCCGAAAGATTCTAGTAATCTTTGATACTTAATTTCTATGCTAGAAGAAAATTTTAACCTAACATGAAAATTCACACCAGAAGAAGATGTATTACACAATTTCGAATAAAACATCAAATGTACATAATCATTCAACCTACAATAAAATAATTGTGTTATCAATAGAGCAGCTTGGGAATGAATTGCATTATATATTATTTTTATTAAATATGTTGATACAAAATATCTATTTTCTAAGGTATGCGTAATATTTGATATTTAATTAAAATATTATTACGAGTAGAATATCTAAAAAAATTATACCATATACTTTTGAATAAGAACTATGCGTTTGTAAAAAATTTGAATTATTTCAAAATTGCGTCAAACACAATAGGTGGGTAACAATACTAAAAGCAGTTATTTTATGATAACCAGGTAAAAAAAAATATTTCTCTTATAAATTTTAGTTGATTTATCGAAATATCTTAGTCTATTCAATTGATAGATGCATTTTTTATTATTTTTTTATACTGGAATTATATGGGAGTCACATTTGAATTATTCTTACATCAAAAATTGCATAACTAACCATCAGTTCATATATTTTGAATAAAAAAATTTTTCCCCTCTTTAAAGATTGGTATAGCTGTTAATGATTCTTTCGTAGCCCACGCAGGGATATTCAAATTTATTTCAGAAGTTTACTAGATTTCTTATATTATATCGAAAATTTTATTTAAGAAAAAAAATAACTAAAAATATTATGAATATTTTTAAATGTTAAACATAGCTTAAATTAAAATAAGATACTAATATTATTTATATAATTAATATAAATTATTATATCATTGATCAAGTAAATTAATAGAATTATTCCTTTAAATATTTTTTTTTAATTAAATATTAAAAGAAAAAGAATATTATATTATTATCTAGCTTAATGGATTATTGTTTTGAAAATTTTGCTACGTATATACCTGGAGATTTCTCTCTTCGTAAAATGGAAAAAAATATTTCGACAATATATTACCATCATGTATTAAACGTTATTTTTTTAAATATTCTCAATTTAAAAATATCTTTAATAGGTTCGTTTAGGGGTGTTTCATGCACCTTATTAAATATACTATTACTTTTTTCGCTCTCTGTTCTACACTATATTCGTATCTTTTAAGTTTAATTATTTTATTGATTGTTTCTATACTATTTATATTGGTAAAGGCATTGTAGATTAGAAATATTTACGCAATAAAAATACTTTTAAAGTAGGAACATTAAACATTATATGGTCATCCGGCTAAATTAATGATATATATGCTTAGCCAGTATTTTGCGCCGGTAGCCTATTTAAAATATTTTCAAATCGATTGCATAATGTTGTAATCGAATTATCTTATGAAAAATTCTATTTTTTTCCCAACAATTTTTAAAACGGAATATTAAGCACAAATAAACATTAAATAAAGGTTGATAATATGTGTATAATCTAACCCATAAATTGTACATCAGTACTAATAAATTTTTAACTAAACTTTAAGCAGACATTTTAAAGCAAACATGAGCTTATCTTATTGAAAATAATGCACAGATAAGAGTAGTATTTTGAATATATTTGTATGAAAACAAATATATAATTGAATTAATATGACATCAAATATAAACATTGGCCAAAAATAGATTAATTAAGTTCTAAAGGATAAAAAAAATCTTGTACGTTGATCCGTAATTTTTTCTGTTTTTTCTACATGCAAAAACAATCAAGAAATAAAAAAGACTCTTTTTAAAAAAGATTTTTTTTTAATTATCTATACTAGATCAATAATATAAAATATTTTTTATGAAAAAAAGGGTGTATTACTTTTACTTATACATTTAAAAATGTGAATTATTAATATCTGGGAGTATTTTCTTGTTAATAGCATATATTACACTACTCAATAAACAGTCATTTCTCTTACTATAATATATCTATAGCTATAACGAGAGTTTTAATTTGAATTAACACTCGCAAAAGATTTTTTAATTTATTAAATAATCTATATTTTAGAAAAATTATAGTTAAAATCTTTAATTGTTTTTTACATTTATAATAGATATATGGTAAATATTTAACTGAATCGGAGAAACAGAGAAATTGACATCACCTATCTTCTTTATTTATTGCATTAAATTTTTGAATATTTTTAAAATTTCGTTATATATATAAATGTTTAAGCTATTCTTCAGTTTATATGGAACATTTGATGTAGGCTTCTATGAGAATTTAACTCATTTTTTGTATGGCATGGATATTCTTTGTGTTTGTTAAAATAGTATAACTAAAAACTTATTTGTGTGAAATCTGTTAATTTGCCGGCGTACAATTTAGTTCTGAAAATATGATGGTTGAATAAATACTAGCAGATCTTTTTCAGAGTGATCATTTACTAGTAAAAAAAATGTTTTTAGATAGAGTCTGCCAATAAATTTTATTCTTGTTTCATTTTACAAGGTAAATTAATTAAATGGTAAAAGATATCCAGTCGAACAAATGGATTTTCACGATTTGCATACTATCATACCTCTATTTAATGGATATATTATTCCACAATGATGTAAATTTTTATTCGAAATGTCATTTATTATCCAATTACCAAGAGTTTTCACATGGCAAAAATAAGTTTTCCTCTGTATTTCTTAAGAATCCTACTATGATTTTACCCAATTTATTTAATTAGTCGATAAAATAAAGAATATGTGCATTTTGTTATTAAACTTTACTTTTATAGCTCGTGTTTTCTAAAGAAAAGTGGTTGGGTGTGATTTTTTGGCAGAGAGTCCAACATTATTTCTGCTTGTGGATGTGGTGTCTACCTCAATGCAGTATTTACCCAATAAGAATTATATCGTCTATCTCGAAATAGACAAGGGAGAGGTGGCACATCTAGTCGAAGAAAAACATGTTAATTTTCTATAATAAGATTTATTTTTTTATGAAATATTTTTTGTACCATATTAAGATGACCTAATCATTTTTGTATGTTTTTTTTATATTTTGAATAAAAAATAATGTTTACATGCAAATAAAATTATTAAAGTATGTCAAAAAGCTCGTATATAGTTTGACAAACGCTTTTAATAAAAAATCGTAGCTCTGCATAAAGATTTCTGCTTTTATATTTTAATGATAATTTTGAAATGATTAAATATAAATGAGGCTTTTTACTATTCTGAAAATAAATAATTTTTTATTATAAATGGATTATAAGTCAATATCTTTTATAGCATATAAAATAAATCTATTTTTTTATTCTATCGCATTTAATTGGGAGCAGGGTAAGGATCGCTGGTAACAAAAATTGACCTGGGCCAAATAGATTATCAACCTTTAATGAAGCCATATTTTAGTATAGTTTGTACCAATAGGCGGTTAGTTTATAATGTCTCCCCTGTAAATATATTTTATTTTTTAACAATACAAGTATGAACGTAGAAAGAAGCGAATTCAAATTTAGGAAATTTTGTCGAAACATTCTAGGTTTCTTCAGAAATACCTCAATGTTATAAAATTGTATTAGACAAGAAAATAAACTATTTATTATGAAACTATTAATTAGAGGACAACCCAACTCAAAAATTGCTTATTTGGGGTATTTTTAACTCTATTGTATGTAAATATCCATCAAGGCATATATGTCATTTTAAAAAAACTCGATGAAATATATGCATCAATGTTAACTTTTTTTAAATTGATGCAATTTCCAATTTTTTTTATATTAAATTCTTGATAGATTGTCAGAAAACTAAGCATATATTTGATCATGGATTTCGATCAATTTAGGATTAAAAAACGAATAAAAAATGATTTAAGGATTTTATTTTGCGCATAAATATGTTATATTGATACTGAAGTGTATCAATAAAAACAAATGAATTATTAGCAACACATTTTTATAATAAAATTTTTGTGTTAGGTAACGTTAATGAGAAAAACAGTATTAAAACGCGAAACTGTTGTTAATACTTCAAAGAGATCGTTGATTTATAAGATAACCATAAATATATAAAATAGTAAATCTCGAAATATAGTTTTGTAGAGTTATTGTTTAGATCTAATCTTTCCTAATTTAAAACATAAAAAGGTTGATTTATCAAGAGAAAAATCATACATTTTTATTAGAAAGCAGGGTTTGAATGGATAAAAAAACATTTAGAGACTCAAAAATCCAAACTCAAACTTATTACGGCTGAGTTAAAGAGATTAATAATAGATGATAAAATCATGAGTATGTGTTTTATAGGAAAGCTATCCACGCGGAAATAACTTCGTCCTGTCTTAGAATTTTTTCTTATTAATCATATGATGGTCTAAGATAAGTATTTTAAATCGAAAAATCCATAAAATATCATAATATTAATATATTCTGTGTTTTAACAAATATGTTTCCTTTAACATATCGATTTTAAATTTTATTTATAAGGCTCGATTTCGAATGCGGACCTGAAATAATTTGAAAATAAAACAAGAAAAGAAACTTCTCATTAATATGTATTATCAATATAATATATATTTGCCGTTTTGATTTTTGAAAGATCAACAGGTATACAGCGTGTTCTAAACGGGGGTCTAGAGATATAAAAATATTGGAACTCTTATTTTTGACTATAGATATTTCTAGCGGGCCTGCAATTTATAAAATTATGTTTATGTAACCAAATTTTGGGACACCTCTAATATCATAACTTTGAAGTTAATTAAAGTCACATACCAGTTAATCATAACAATGGATATAATGCTGAGATCTATTTTGAGTGTAGCATTTTGCTATTTTTATGTGCTATTGTATATATGGCACATAAATATAAGCGATAATCTACGTAGAACTCGAATTTTCATCGTAGCAATCCTACAATAAATCGCAAATTGCTAATTAATGTATCTTCTACCGCTTTACTTCGGAGAAATTTTTATCATTAAACCGAAGATTATTATTAAACTGAATACACATACAGCAATTTGAAAAAGTTTAATTGATTCTGATGTTTAAAATAAAATATTTAGATCTAATCTGTTTTTAGTGAAATATATCGCTATATTAGATGATTAATACCGATTTTTCGGATGAATACATGAGAATAAGCGGCATATGTATAAAAATTGGTAAATAAAAAGCTGCATTGAATTTAAGACATAAAAATATTATTATTTACCTAGTCCGATGCAATTACTTTAAGCAGAAACTATTGAGTTTCCCAATTATTAGATTAAAAATAAGGTTGTTACAGAAGTATTGTGAGAGGAAAAGGCAAATATCATTGACAATGAGGGTTTATGTGTTAAGATCAATAATGCTAAGTTCATTGTATTAAAGAATCGCAAAGCTTGAAAATTACAAAATTTATCGAATTATGAAACAGGTTAAGATATAATGAAAATGTATTTAACAAAAGCCAGAATTATTTAAAAATGAGTATTATCTCGGGAGAACTATATAATTAAATTAAAAAACAAAATTCGAATTTTTAATATAATTCGAACTAGATAAGTCTGGATTAAGAATAAAAATTTTAAGCATTGAATAATAGAAGTTATAAGAAATATTATTTCCTCTATATTAGCAATGAGATTTGACGGATTATATCCTAAATCAAAAGAATCATATGCGTTCTATTTAGCGAGCTTTCTTAGGAACATAAAATATAATGTGTTGCTAATAATATGGTAATATGACTAAAAAACTCTTTAACAAAATTTTCTTGTCGTAAGCTCGTTCAATAATCATTGTTTATATCAGAGGAATCAGGTTTTTTTAAGAATGGACCATCTCCTTTGAAATTTATATTTTCCAGATTATGCCAAATATCACCAGGACTAGTAGAAAACTTTTTTATTAAAAAAGATGTGAAGTTATTCCCATGTATCCATTTCTTTGTTGCAACCATTAAATGAACTTATATTGAAGTCTTATAGGCTTTCTATTTTCTCAAATATATTTTAATAAAGAATCGTGTGTATTTAAAATTGTAATAAATTCATCTTTGGGTCATATAAATGGGGGGTAATAATTTTTAATACCATTCAAAATATTGGCTATCTATGAAAAATTATCGGACACAAAACCTAGCGTTAAACAGTGGTAGGGACGATGAAATCAGTATTTTGTTTAATTTTACTGACGAAATAAAATACGAATCTGACTCTATTTGTACCCAAAAACATTTTATTTCTATTAACATTATATTCTGTTACGTTTTTTTAACATTTGAGCAAATTTAGTTGTAATATCAGATCATGTAAATTATAAACGGCATACATATGCTATCATAGAACTGTTTTTAGCCGCTAAAACTTTTATGCTTGGTACATTTCATAATATTTATTTGGTATACTTTTATAACTTAGAATTCATTATATAATGCCGGGGAATGTATCTCGTATTACATACATCATGTATATCATTTTCTATATTTTTATAGTTATATCGCAATTTTAACCTTAAAAAAATCCTTGCAATCTATGTAGTCATTCATAATTTAGACCGAGTAAAAGATCAAAAACATAACCAATACGAATATCTACGATTTTCTCTATAATATTTTATAAATTCAAAGTTTACGGTATTTATATATATCTTTAGAATAATAAATACAATGCAAAAATAGTAAAGAATGTATTTAACAAGTACCTGTTATATATAGGAAAAGAAGACTACAGTTTTCTGTTTAAAACCTTTATATTAACTTATAAAATTTTAATCGTTAGCTGTCAATATATGTATATTTTTTTAAAAAATTTTAAGCAGTTATAAGTATATCAAATGATGGCTTTAGGAAGTGAGTCTTCTCTTAATTTCTACCACCAGGGCATAATTAGACATTAAAAAGTTACGGGCTAGAATGAGGGCGTTTTTTTGTTGATTGTTAAATTAAATTCTTATGATATAACTGCTACAAAATTGAAATAATTTGAGATCTTTTTTATATAGAAATTCTGTAAATTAATTATAGATTATAGTTTTTGGCTCTTTATCATCTGAGGGAAGATGCCACATATAATTGCCGTTTCTAAGATAACAAAAATTAATTTAATATTCTATTTATGTAAAAATTGTCGATATAGTTCAAAAAAAAGTGTGCTGAGCATATTAACGTTAGCATATAGATAAGCTTAACCTCACCAGATTAAAAATCTTTCAAAATTCTTAAAGAAGAATATCGCAACAATATGACGGGCAAGACAATAATCAAAATATTTAGTTTTGATTGTTTATAACTGTGCTCAAAAGATAATACAATAATATTTGAAGTGGCCATGCATTTTCTTAAATTCACTAGGATTGAATTTTCAAAATAGAATTATACTCATTCGAATTGATTCAAAAAGAGAATATCTCTCCAAAATAAAGTGCTATTCTGAGAATTTTAACAGGAATGATTTCGCGGGAAAACAAAGGTGCATGTGAATTCTTTTAAGTAAGATTCGAAAATGAGTAGAGAAAAGAAATTCAGTTTTAGAGGAAAAATCAAAGAGTCTATTTATTATAAAAGAAGGCCTGCCAAAATATGATGCAGGTATTAAAAAAAAAGATAATATCTTATGGTCGATATAAGTCTTAGTTTTATTACAGCCTCTAGGGAAAACTGGATTTATATTAAGATATGAATACTGAGACCCTTTTAGCGAATAATAGGATGTTTAAAAATCTTAAGTATTTGCAAGACTTACTTTTAGTCAAAAAAATGAGCTGTAAATAAGAATTTATTTATGATATTGGAGCGGAAAATATAATTTTATTCTTTTTATTTACTGCGCGAGAGAAAGTTGTTAAGCTGGGTTTAAGTAATCTCGTAACCAATCAATTCTGTAATGAAAATATATTATAATGATAAAAGTAAGTATATTTACGGATAATAAGTTTGTGTTATATAGAAATTTTATATTGGGGATCAGACTCATTCAAGCTGCGATAGGCATTAATCAAAATTGATCCGTACTATTTTTTAACTGACGATGGTTATCAATTTCATATTTTGATATAATTTTACAATTTTAAATCCTGCCCATTATTATAATATTATATTTAAGTACGCACTTAAATTCATAATGTATTGCATTTGAGATAAGTCTCGAAATGTAATTGTCTAAAATTTTATAAGTATTTTATCGATAAAATATGAAAAGATGTCAAAAAATTTTAATTATTTGTATTCAAACCATTTGAATGTACCGGAATTTTAATTATAAATTATAAATCTTAAAACAATATAGATATATCATCAATATAATGAACTTACATTGGAAATCTTCATAGCAAATAAATAAATATTAGTTGGTATTAATACCAAAAAAAATAAAAAACAGCTGTTCATATTTTCATAAAATAAATTTCAATTATAATCCTAGCTCAATACTCTGATCTTAATTTTAATTTTTAAAACGATTAAAATTTTATGATTCAAGCTATACGGCTCGTACGACATTATTTATATCTGGTCGTAACAACTATCAATATCTTTGTTTTGTGTGTTTAAAGTACATTTAGTATTAAAATAAAAAGAATATCAAATTGTATATTCAATATCAATTTCATAAAGAATTTAAATATAACATAAAATAATCGACTAAATAACAATATTTAAAGAACCAATAAAAATTGATTCATTGTAAATATAAAGTTTCTTTGCTGAATAAAAATTTCAATAAATCTTTGGTTCTTTATTGAGTTTTATGGACTCATAGGGGAGCTAGACTATTAATTATTTTAATATTTTTTTCATAAATATACCTGATTTGGATGATCATGTGTAATTTAGTCAAATATATTTATTTTCGTTTTTTTGGTTGCACCAAATAATGTGTTTAAAATATTAATCAAAGTTATTAATTGTCATACTTGATATCATACGATTTTTTTTTAATCAAACCATGCGAGCAAAAATAAACTTTTAATTATTCCTCGAATTTTTTTTAGAAGAAATTTGGCTAATTCACGCAGAATAATTAATTAGAAGACGAAATACATATTTTTTTTGAATAATAGATTACATAACCTAAATGCTAGAAAGGCAGCAGGTTTTCCTTAAGTCATTTGAAGTCCTTGAAACAGAGTAGCATGCTATTTCTTTAATAAAATCAGATTTCTGCAAACAAAATTTGACATATATGTTGTTGTCAAATATTGGGAAAGGACTATTACATTTTAAATTAAGAAAAATTATGTATAATTTTTGTATTTGGCAAAATATTTTTAAATCATTCCAACGATACATTTTATAGGGTAAGAAAGATGGCATTTAATTTTGTTAAATATGTTTTTTTTTAGTTTTATTCTTAGCAGAATAATAATATTAATATACTAACAATAAATATATATAAATTTATTTTATACGTGGTGTTTAAATTATCTGGAATCGGTCTATGCTAATTTAATCGTGTAAAATTAATCTGAATATATTAATCTTTTACAAAACTTCTTTCGTGCTGTCGCCTGTACGTAAGTAAAACTCTCGTTTAATGTAGTATATCATTACCTATGCTGTCATAATGTTAGTATTAGCTTTAATGCAGATGGTTGAAGTCAACTATATTAATTACTACAATAATATAGATTTCCTACATGAGCAGTCAAAGAGTAACCGAAGATAATTTTAAATATGCATTTTTAGCCTGCAAATAACCATGTGAGTGTTGCCAAGGTCAATAAAGTAACGATTATCATGCTCTTGCAAAATCAATTTTAATTAGTTTATCGACATGGATTAATACTTAACATTTGCATTGTTTTTTTTATGAAGAATTTATCCCAATTAGTTCTTAAAAAATCAAATAAGTTAATCGCACTTGTGAATAAATAATATTCTCAAATTAGAACGTTGTTAGAATATTGGGAATTATAGAGCACATTCAGTTGAGAGTCTTAATGGCAAAAAAAAGTGACTTACTAAAGGTGTTCAGTCTGCCAAAACTAAAAATACAAAGAAAATCAGAATTACGAAGACATATTGAGTTCGTTCATTTTAGCACTGTATAGCTAAGGCATTGATTCTAACTGCTACTTTTCTTACGCCTTTTTACGAAAATTTGGTTTGATGAAAACTATATGATGTTGGGATTAGTTCATGTAAGGATGTACTTAAAACCGTTCAAAGGGCGTACATTTTTCCTTAGTTAGTTAATATATAATAGATACGGATCTCATCATTTGTTTGAAATGAGATTTTCGGCAGATTGTAGTCTTCTTAGGATTGTATCATTGTTACAAATTTTTTTGGGAGAAATTTGTGGCAAAGGGAAATTCATGTTTAAAAATCACCTACATCTTCTCTTACATCAAGCAAATGGTGAGTAATGATAAAAAAAAATTATTGCCAAGTCAGGGAGAAATTTCGAAAAATAAATCCTTTCTAGATATCGAAATACCGTGTCTCTCTTGTTTTGGATAAATTTGACGTGCAAACATAGTAGTTTAGGATTCTTTAACTCGACTCCCAATTAGATAGCCCCAATACCCAGTCATGTCGTCAAATTTCTTAATCCAATATAATTTGACAGAAAAATTCTATAAGATTTATTATCTCTTGGTATAATTAACCCCTTGAGGTCAAGCTGGGCTTTGCAAATTGTGTTTTTACAAAAAAAAAGTCTCAACTTTAAGGTTCTGTGCTTATTGTCAAAAGCTAATCACATAGCAGAAAAGGGTGTGTACCTGATACCTCGTATGGCTAAGAGCCCCCCCAATCTTGAACGGATCATGTATCTCCGATGCCGTAGATATTTTCTCCTCCTAGTATCGAATTCTGGTATCTATTAGAATCAGAAATACCCAGAATCGATATCGCCAATTGAATTTTATCAATAAAATATTGTACAGTTTCAAAATAAATTGCTATAACCAAATAAACGCGCAAAAAATTAAAATCGAGAATGGAGGGAAAATATTAATTAATTTTGTAAACCTTTTCATTTATTTTTTAACCAATTTGTAGCACTTGTCTGATTATCAATCAATTCTTTTATATTATTTGTATGCGCGTGTTTACGTTAGTAATGGAAATAGAAAATGTTTGGGCTTTCAGAAATGAAACTATTATGATTTCCGAGTCAACTTAAATATCCTAAGAAATTTACAATAGTATGTAATTTGTTTAACACGGCATGAATTCTAAATAATAGTTGGTAAATCGCATAAAAATGCTCAATTTCAGACAATTGACCCTATAGATTAATTGAAATCCCATTTTTTTCTAACAAATTTTTTATATTATTTTTCATATATTTTTTATCGAATCGCTTGATCACGTTGAGACATTTTTGGGGAAATAATTAGAGTTGATATAAATGCAACTTAATATCATTTAAAAGCCATGCTTGTAAAACGATGCTTTTCGGGTTGGTAAATACCCCCTCCCATTCTTATCATGTTATGCATTATGTATTATCAAAAATGAATCATACGAATGTTATTGTGTATTTTGAAGGAAGATGCTAGAAAGCCTCGCCCGAGGTAACTTCATGTCTGAAATTATTGCCTTAAATTATAAAACACATGATTTTTTATATTTAAAGAAAGCAATTCAATTAAATAAAATATAAATTCGATGTTATTTTTTTAACCCAGGGTAACTAAGTGTCTTTTACATTGCAACTTCAGTATAAATAAAACTAAAAATGATTTGGCGTACATTCTTCTATGAAATTAAATATCAAATATATATTTCAATTATATATATAATTCCTTTTAAATTTTATTATAAGTGATTTTATTGTATTTAGGTTAAGTTTTTCGTGCAGTTTTCGTCGACCGAAATTTTTTGTAATTTCATATAAATATAAGATGATCTTAGAGCCTGTAGCTCATATACGTTAACGATTATGAAGTATTTTTTTAATAAGAATAATAATTTAAAAATTTTATGAACAAATTTAATAAAATAGTAGAAAAAAAGCCTGCAATATGGGAAATATGGCTTTATACAACTTAATTGCGCATTGAATGTTGAAAAAAAAAGTTTAAAAGAGGCTAGGTCGCATAACCTTCTATTGTTTAAATGAAAACTTGTAAAAATCATTTCGACAAAAGGAACAATATTTTCTTAATTTTCTAAAACTTTTTCATAATGATGTAATAACTAAATTTAAAAATCATGTTCATAATTTTTATTAAGAAATAATTATTATCGTTTACGTTATTATATTTAGTTAATCGAAATTTCATTGATCTATCATAAAAAGAAACTTCTTAAAAGTGTTAGAACGAGCACACTTTGGTTTCAGCGTAAAGGTATAAGCCTTTAATAAATGTTTTGGTAAAATCGCTTTTCTTGACTATTCCATTTAAATTAAAACGTTCGATTGATGAATTATTTATTTATTCACGGCATTCTTAATTTTAACTGCAGTGTATATAATTATTTTTTATATTTTATCATCATTCAATAATGCCTTTTTTAATTTAGTAGTTCTTCGGAGATAGCATAAAAATTCAGTTTCGGGAGGTAGGGATGAGTTAGAGATATATAATTTAGGGGAACGGTAATAGGGATTAATAAAAAAATGTAATTATTTCCATCGTGTAATTTAAGAACAACCGTTTAGTGGCAATTGCATTATAAAATATATTTTTAAAAACGATTTGAAGTTTAAATTTCTTAATAAAGAGAGTTTTATAATATTTCGTTAATAACCGTTCGAGAACGACTGCATAATACACTCATCATAATGTATTCCTTATAACCAAAATTTTTACAATATATTAGAATATGCATAAAAATTCAAAAAATTAGAGAACATATGCGATAGTTCAGATATGTTTTCGCCATATTTGTTGTCGGGGTTTACTGCCCTCATCCTTTCCTAAACTCACAGTGTAGATACTAAGTTTAACACTTGGTCTTGGGCAATAAAATAAAAAAAATATGTTTTTCAGCAATAAAATGTTTTTCTTAGTCATTGGGGAAAAGGGGTTGAGGTTGATTGTAAATTGCGTAAGGCCAAAAATTTGATTAGTTATCTTGCTTTCCCTCGCGTTACGTAGCAAAATTATTTTGAAATATTCTTCTGGGTTTTTTAAATTTTTATAAATTAAACGAGACTTGCACCATATGACAAATAAAAGGAAACTAAATCAAATTATAATAATTTTAATTCAATAAATAATTAATTTGATTTTTCTAACATTCATGAAACAAAAAATTATTTTAAGTTTAACATTTAAAAGTTCACTAAAGATAAGGTACTTTGATGCTTTCAGTTTATTTAACTTAAATATTATATGAAATACTTGCGAAATAACATGACATTTTTTAAAGGTTAATAATAATTTTGCTTATTTTTAGACTGAAATATTTTGCATCCTCTTATAATACAAATAAATCATATAATGATTGAAAATATACAATATTGTTAATTATTCCATAAATATTTTAATACAGATTATTTGGCGACTGCCGTAACTTTACATGTCAAAAAATCAGTTCATGTCCCGGTTTATTATTTATTATAATCCAACTGTAGAAGAAAAAACTCTAAATTCAAATATAGTATAACTAATTATAGATTTAGATTAAATAATCTAAAGAATATTTAATACATTGGCATTGATTAATAAATTTAAATGATTCTAAATTAAATCAAATTTCTGTAAATCGAGGAGAAGCATTCTAAAACATATTAAACTTCAACTGGCACACGATTATAAATAACTTGTCCTGACATATAAGGATACTAGACAATTGATCCAACTGGTATTAAAAAAAGGCTAAAAATAAATATCGTTAATTTTTAATTTGGCATGATATATCGTATTTAATTTCTTTAATAACTATTATATCTTCGTTTGAATTTTGTCGTAATTATTCGAGTGTTTTGCATTTTTTAAAAAAATATTTTCCAATAACATATAGCATTCAATTCAAATTATGCATATAAAACTCTGAGATTCTGGTGTTAATCACAATGAGGTTTTTATTATAAAAAAAAATAATAATTAAGAAAATTATTTTTAATAGCCGATAATTTTGTTGGTTGTTGCACGTTTAATAACTTTTATTTTAGCCATAAAATCGTCTTGTACGTTTTTAAAATATTTGCACATCCTTAAAAAACGATAAAATTTTATGTCAATTTATATTTTTGAGGTTTAGCTTTGTTCCTTCGACAATTGTTTTATTTACAATCATTGTACACTTATTTTCCAACGTTTGATATTTGTTAGGAATATTTCTCCACCTTTATATTTTAAATTAATACAAGATGTAAATTATTTATCATTTTTTTCTTTTGTGTTATGTTACAAAATAGTAACCCCCACACAAACATGCCGTAAATGTATCCATTGCTCCTCTCTAAAGCATTACGTAATTTTAAACCCCTTTGAATTAAAATAAAATTGTTTTTGTAACTCCTTGAAAGATAAAATAAATTTTTTTAATTTAATTAAGCTTCAATCAATACAATAATATTTGTAACGTTTCTCAAAAAAAATGTTCGAAATAATAAAAGTTGTTGACACCACTTAACTTGAAATTTATAGAGTAATAAAAATCACAAGGTTATTTTATTGATAATATTCTCAATCAAATATTATTAAAACATTGATTTTAAGATTTACAACAGGATATTGGGGAAAATATCGAATTGCGTATACTGTGTATTAAATTTCTACGAGGGTTGTGACATCCTATTTAGAACGGCTTGCTAGACAGCTAAAATCCCTGAAACAAGAAAAAAATTATAGTTTTTGAAATAGTTACTGAAATTTAAAATTAATAAAAGTTATAAAAAAGATTTAATAGAGCAAGAATCTACACTCTTCGCCTCCTATCTAGGGGCATTTGGCAAAGTTAAAAGAGGAGCAATAGTCTTAAAATAAAAATTTCTATTGCATATATATTTTTAAGAATTGTGATATTGCATTAAAAGAGAAAGACACTCAGTTAATTTGAGAGTATTTGTTAAAATATGCAAAAGTAGAGGGCTTTATAAATGGCTTCTGTTATCTGAGATTAAAATATTTTTAAAAAACAATCAAATGGAAAAATATCATCTTAAAACATTTTTTCCAATAACGCATCCATTATATGCATTTTGATATGAAAAACGAAACACTATTTGAATTATTTAATGTTTTTTTTTATTTTAAAGATTAGCCGATCAAAATATAGTATACAGGTCGAGTATATTTAATAAGACAAATGCGAGTGTAGATCAGTTTCTTAAATCTTAATATAATGCTGTTCGGACT
>SGJC01000196.1:0-19331 GCA_009887335.1 Henneguya salminicola | reverse complement strand
ATCATTGCAATCGACTATTGATGATTCAAAATTTTATTTCATAGATGAGGTTGGATTTAATGTGTCGATGCGTACAAGGCGAGGGAGATCTCTTGTTAAAAACAGAGCTGTTCAAACTTTACCAGGTTTAAGAAACAGAAATATTTCTATCTGTTGTGCTTTGACTAAAAATGGTGTTTTTGATCATATGATTCAAACAAAAGCTTTTAATGTTGAAAGTTTTGGCGTCTATATTCATGGTATTTTAGATAAGTTCGATCAACTTAGTATAACAAGCGCAGTAATAATAATGGACAATGTTCGTTTTCATCGTTCAACTGGGATAAGGGAATTGGTGACTTCAAAGGGTCATACATTGTTGTTCTTACCTCCATATTCCCCATTTTTAAACCCTATTGAAAACATCTTTGCAAAGTCGAAACAATTAGTGAGAAATAGCCGGCCTGAAAATGAAAATGAATTGTTTGTCTACCTCCCTGAAAAATTAAACCTGATTTCGAGTGTAGATTGTGGTGGCTTTTATCGTCATATGTTATGATTTTTGCCTTTTGTTTTAGATCTGAACCTATTATTGATGAATAAATTTACTTTATAAATATGTTTTAATAATAATAACATTATATTATTTTATAATATTTATTTTATATAATTAAAACGAAATTGATTGGGAAACCCTGTAATAAGGGTATATCGGTTTAGCCAAGCCAAGACATTTTTTCTCTTTTATCTTTTAGGTTCTCCGATTTGTGTTGTTGAGAAAAAATATTTTTTATTTTTATGTTTCATTTACTAATATTAAAGTTATGTTAATATTTTTTTAAATTAATGATTGCTTTTATATAAAAAAATTATCCGGATACAAAAATGAGGTTTAAGGTCTGAAAAACGAAATGTGGGCATTCACCGGTAAGGGGCAATTCAAAATCCTTAAAAAATATCGACATTGGCAAAGCGGGGGGAGTTTGAAACGGGAATCTATAGCCATGGATTTGGCATACAGTTAAATAAATATTTTTAGTTACTAATAGCAAGAAATTTTTATAAAAAAATGGAAATAAACGGCATAGATAAGTTGCAAAATAGTTAGGAAAATTAAACGAGTACTCGAATGGAAAGGGAACGATAAAACTTAGTTAACTAATTAAATACACTATATGTACATAAAGTATATAACTGTGATAATCCCGTAAATTTTTGCGCATTGATTCGACAGTTCATTAAACGGGGCCATCCTTTGAGTTCACTTTCTTGCCAATTGGCCATCTATTTTGGTTTTCGATAAATTTTGTAACCGAAAAAAAAGAGGTTTCTCCGTTTTATACCTGTGCTGAATTGGGATAAAACAGCATGTCAGACCTTTTTTTCTCATCTTCTATTCGAAAATAACATGAGGTTGATATTAAAGAGAAGCTCTCTTTTCTCGATCCTGTGAAGTATCAGAAAATATCAATATAAACAAGCAATTTTTTTCCTTAAAATATATTAAATGAATAAATAAACTGAAACAAAATAATTTTTTCGTTTCTTAGAATCAATTAAGAGCTAAAAATATGAAAACGAATTTTAAAAACAAATCATCGTTTTACCTCGCGGCATTGCAATAAGCCAAACCCATCGTGTACCACAATACCGGAATCTAAATAAAATTAATAGCAGAAACTTATGTTAGAGCTATAAAGTGCGTATCTCAACACTCCTGAAAATGTATAAAGTTATATCTAAATGATTTAAGGCGTATGTTTGCCAAATATGAAGTATCGCGCTAACATTATCAGAAATATTGCCGATAAACTGTAAAATATTTGGCTCCAGTTATTTGCAGCCTCTCGAAACAGGAAAGAACTCAAAATAAATTTCAAAAAAAATCCACAGTATTAAAATTTTGCCTTTTTTTTACTTATTTTAGAGTATTATATCACGAAACGTCCTACGTCTCATTTGAAAAATCACATATTACATGAAGTATCTTAAAAGAAAAAAACGAAAAATTATTTTTTTAAGATTTACGTATTTCTTAGAATATATCGGATATAACTATCTATAAATTAGTTGCCTATATTAAAGGATTTGGTTGAAGTTTTCAAAATTTAGTAAATATTGTTCTTAATAGCTTAAGGTTAGAAAAGGAGAAATAAATTAAAAAAAACTCTTTAAAGACAAATATATTAACTTATGAATAGTTTTCTTTATAAATTGGCTATTTTAAATATCTAATCTGATGCCAAATTATCATTTAAAAAAAATTAAATAATTTTTAAAGCCAATTATTATTCTTCTCTAAAGATATAGAATGTAAGGATATCATATTTAACAAAAAAATTATAACTTTCTGAACAATAACAAACTAAATTTAAAAATGGTTATAAAATAATATCAAGGTACATTATTTGGGGGGCACTATTGTGAACATAAAATTTCTATAAAGAATTGGGCAGCTGAAGGTCAACCCAATAATATTCATATTTTCAATTTTGTGGCAACATTACTGATTTTATCTTACATTTCGTTTGTTTAAGGAGCTTTCCAAACGTTTATCGTATGCAATACATACCTAATTTAAAAATGAATTATTTTTTAATTTTGCAAGAATTTATTAGCTCACCAAGCAAATATTTTAAAGCTGGGTGGATAGATATTGTGAAAGCACACGCTGCTAATATTTATTTTCAAAGAATACAAAAAATATGCTCTTAATTAATTTTATTTTTTTACGAAAAAAAATATATCAAAAATTAATAGATAGGACAGTTTGTCTAAAATGTTTAAAAAAGAAAGTATTCACCATTAAAAATATATAATTATTTTTAATTATTATTCTTAAGATCTTTATTTCTCAATTTTAATTTATCCTGCGAGTTAGAACTAATTAAATTATTTAAAGGAAAATGTACAGCTTCTGCGAGCGCCGTTTTTATGGATTTAGCGAAGTTTAGAAACTGTGAGTTAAATCAAACTTTGGGAGACTGGGTTAGCTAAAAGAAATATATGTAATGTTCTCTCATTATGATAGTAGGTGATTTTTCTTTTAAACCAAAAACTCTTCATGCTATGATAGAGGTAGGATTCGTTTCAGACGCAGCTCATAGGGCAAGAAACAATTACATGTTTTAGTAATCTCTTTTTTTTGTAAAAAAATCGTTTCCCAAAATAAATATAGGGAGCGTTCAAATGTTTTTTTCCAAAATTAAAAATTTTTAAATTATAAATTACTTTTTAATTAAAAAACCAATACCCGATTTATCAAAAATAACAGTTGTGGGGTTAAATAATTATGACAGTGTTTTTTAATATAAAAAGAGGGTTCGTTGTCTCAATAACAATTGAAATCTGGTTTCAAACTTTAGAAAGAGCAAGAAAATATCAAACAATTTAATTAAAATTCGTTTGAAAAGTCAGAAATCAATTATTTAAATTTTGAAAACTTATGAAACAACTAAAAATAAAAAAAATATTAAAAGAAACTTATTATAAGAATGTAACGTTAACTGTGAATTTATAATTCATCTTACATGTTTTGTTCGAAGATCCCAAAAAAAATTCTTGCATCAAATATACTTAATATTTTAGGTTAGGGCGGTTTGTAAATTTTAGCAATCCTCTGAAAACAAAATATTGCAATGGAATCACACTGTTTATATCATAATCTATTTTTTCGATTAAATAAAATAAAAAAATCAAGATGCCAAAAGATTAATTAGAATTGCAAGGGGTCGAGTTTGTGTATTTTTTAGACCAACCAAATGAAATTTTAAAGAAAATAAGGTAATTATAAAATAGAGAAATCCCACAAATCTAGAATATTATATCCAATTTAGGCGTGAAACAGACCAAATTCTTTACATTTTAAAGCTTTTTAAACATGTGCCAATATGATGAGATGTTTTTACAGTCATCGAAAAGGCTAATAGGTGGTGTAGAGTGTGCATTCTGGTAATTATATATTTTTTAAACCGTTAATTATCCCAGAAGGTGCTAAAATAAGGTATAAAGATTTTAGATGAAGATTTAAGACTGGTAGCAAATAATTTATCTAAGAAAGAGCTTCTGAATTTTATCAATATTGATCTCAGAGCACTCATCGTGTACTTGATGACGAATATTAGATTTTAGAGAAATAACTTTTTAAATGAACCATATAATAAAATTATCAAACTTATCAAAATAACATTTTGCTATTACCTCTCGGGGAATACACAACCGTATACGGTAAGAATCAGAATAATAATAATAATATCCTACCCATTTTATATGTATTTAGGAAAAATATAAATTAGCAGAACCTAATCGAAAAATTATAATAGCTGTAAATATCCTCCTTCAAGGTTTTTCTTAAAAAATGAAAGTGACATATTTTTTTAATGGAAAAAATAAAAATTTAAATGAATCCAATCCTAACGCGAACTTAACTATTTTCCTTTTAATCTGAGTCCGAAAGAAATTAAAAAAATAGGACCCTATTTACTTTTTATCAGTTAAATAAAGCGTAATTTTTAAGAGTTTTCCAATTTTTAAATATGCTTGGCTTTTAGATTATTTTTATTCAAAAGTTAGCATGAATTAATTTGCATTAAACCATATAAAAACATGAAAATTGCTCTTAATTCGGCTTTGTAGTATTTTTTAGAGAAAATCGACATGACAACTTCCATTCAGCCACATCTGTAAAACGTATATGGTTTGGGATAAATATAAGTAATTTGCCAATATAACATCCATAATACATTGCACATGAATATTATTTCATCCAAATCGTAAATAAAAAAATATATCATGTTTTTGGCTTCATATGGTTATCCTTTGTTTATGGAATAAAAATGTTAGAGCACCAACAAAAACCTTTCTTTCAGAAATTTTTCGAAGTCGGCATCATCAGTGAAAATAATTCCAAAAATATCTATTTTTTCTATAAGAGATCAATTGGTAGAGTCCAATTCTGACAAAAATAAAAAAAGTGAGATTCTCGATATTTTTGAATTTTTGTCTTACAACTTAAGCATCTTTGCTAAATTACGTAAGGATTAAACTAGAAGAAACAGAAAAATTAGATTTTTTTTATAAAATTTTTGTAAACTGAGATTGCGAAATCGAAAAATGTCATTTTTTGTGTTATGTAATTTACAAACAACCCTTAAGACTTTTATTAAAAAAAATAATCACTTTTTTTTATTCTTTATGCTATTCCTCAGCTTAATATTATGAAATAATGGCCACAAATGAATTATTTGTATTGAATTACGATAGAAAATTTGAGCTTTGAATATTTAATGCAATAATTAAAATGGTGTTTCATCACCAAGTACTTTTTTGATTACTTTTAGATTTTTCATTTTTATCTTTAAAATTTCATATTCTTCTAGCGCAAATCAAGTAGATATTGATTCCTTTAGAAAAATAATTATAAGCCGAACAAATATTTTAAGTAGTCGCGATTAAGACATAAAAATAAGGGAAATATATGTTGTCGATATAATCAGTTGCCTTTTAGATTTAACTTAAAGTGTAATTTGAGGATAAAAAAATGTTATGCCATGCCTTCTTTAGGGGATTTTTAAGTCAAATTACTAAATGGAATATTTACTTTCTTTTCGTCTATGTTAGCTCTCGTTAATCCTTTACACGGCACTCAGTATAACAAAAAATTTAACTCAGACACCTACGCGGCCATCCTTAAGTCATAGGCTGCATTATAATATATCACCATTTGTTCAAGGCTCTCATGCGCTAAAAACTTCCCCGTTGAGTAGATATATGTCTATGCTCACAGGAATGCATTTCGTTACGTGAATTATTGTCGATTATTATATTTTTTATATGTTATTTTTTTTAGCAAAAGCCTTCTTAAATGAATCAAAAGACAATTTACTTTTCATTATATTTGTTTTTTTACTCCTCTTTAAATTTTAGAACAGAAGAACATAGCGATAAATAAAATCTTTTTTATGGTAAAAAAAAACAGAAAAGGATTGCTGCTTTTAAAAAGATTACATTTTCCTATAATTTTTGATAAAATTTAAGTTATAAAAAATAAAATTTGATTATTTGAAGCTGAAAACATAGAGTCCGGAATAAACACCAAAATTAATATACCCTTAAAACTGAGGTTGTTGCAGATTAAATTGGCACACTAGATTAAAAAAACCGAGTGATACATGATGCTCTCAGCATAAACTTAGACTTTTCAGGTCAATTTTGAAATTAATTTAATCGAGGAGGGATTTAGAGAAGTAATAAAGACTACGATAAAATCATATTACAACTCGAACTTTTTTTTTAAATATTTTTCTACTAGGATCAAAATTAACAAATAAAACTTGTAATTTTTTCCCCCGATTTTCATAAAATTAGTCCGTATTGTACTTGATTAGGGAATCAAGGTTAATATTTTATTAAAATATCACACAGTCCTACCATAATTTTTATAAAACAAGTTCTCATGTTCAAACCAAAATAATATCTTATTTCTAAGAAGAACCCGAAAATAATTTATGCAACTATTTTTTTTAGCAAACCTTAGCAAATTAAAATAATTTTATGCTACATCTCTTTTCAATCTTTTAATATTTTTTGATATTATCAAAAAGGAATTAATTAATAAATTTTCCTCAAATATACAATTAAAAAATTATTTGCTAAAACTTATTATGATCCATTTTTTCATTTACATTTTTTTCTTTTCGGAAAATTTCATATATATCTTAAACTATAAGCTAAATGGGTTTAATTAGAGATAACTCCATTAGTATATATTCCCTTTATTACAGCGAATTATCTGAAAATTAAAATATTATTCAACCTAGAAAATGTATTTGATTGATCATCATATTACTATTATTGCTCTAAATTGTTATGATCTTAAAAATATTTATCACAAAATCTTAAATCTTATGTTTGAAAGAGAACAGTATTATTTTTAAATCTAGTCGATTGCAAAGAACGGCATTTTTATTTGATCCTACTCAAATTATACTATCCTCTCTTCTTAACATTTGTATATACTTGACATTTAATCAGCATAGTTATCAGAACGTCACAATTATATAAAATTTTGTAAAATATTGTCAGTCGACGAAGAAAAATAAAGTTGTGAAATATCATTATTATTTATTAGAGCGTGAGAGTTTTTTCTTTATTTATAAAGCTCAAATTTACTAATAAGCATCCCTAAAATTTATCTTATAGCAGGATATTACCATTAAGTATGCATAGAATTTTGTTCAATCTTTAAGTAACAAGAGCATATTTAAACTCTCAAATTTATGCTTATTTTACTCAACAAGAAAAAGGGAAAAGGATAATTTAATTTATTGAAAAAGATGAAAAGATTGTGGGTAGAATAATAAAATACTATAATAAAGTTTACTCCCTACTATGGTAGTCGTAAAACTGGATGGCAGATTAGAGATTTTGAAGTAGTACACTTTTTTGAATATTTTTTTCTGGTATATTATTGTATTTTTCGACTTAAATATTAATTTTTTAATCTTTTATTTCTATTTAGGAAGAAAACGCTTAAAATTTATGAAATATCAAAGATTTAAATAAGAACTTCTTCCACGGTTTAACATATGGTGTACACGAAGGGGTAACTGTATTTCTACTTCAAAAGAAACATTATCGCAAAAAAAACTGTTTTCAATACTGAAATAATTAGTCGAAGAGCAATGCAAAATTAAATTAGACCCTGCAGAAGATAAAAATAAAAGCCTCACCCAAATAATTATTACAGCATAAGCCTTGAAGGATAAAAGGGAGTGATTGATTCCAAGAAAAACTCTCTTGCTTTTCTTACCAATATGGTCTGACTAAATACATAAAAAAAGCCAATTGTTATATCCTATCGTGTTCGGAAGTAAAAAAAAAATTATATCAGGTTACAGATTTGATTTAGTTTTATCTGATTCACACTCACCGCGAAGGATAAGAACGTTGTAAAAAAATGTCCTGATAACTATGAGCTTATCACAAAGAAATGCATAAATACTGTTAGCAAAAAATTGGGAAAAGGTAATCTGCATGTATGCATGAGTTGGAGGGGATTCGACAACTAATAAATAAACATAAATTAAAAATACCTTTCCAATCTTATAAAATGAAACGAAGAGCAGAATTGCAATCTCGTCAACAGAAAGATATTTTGGAGCAAATTTACCACCTGAGAAAAAATTATAACTGGGAAAAGATTTAAGTGAAATTTTCTAAAGAACTCAGAAAAAAATCGAAACATAAGTACAAGCAATGCAAAGTAGTTCTCTGTATTGAATCCTTTTTTATGCCTACCCCTCTAAGAAAGTTTATATTAATTTTTATATTTATTAACTATTAATACAGCATACAATCTCATGAATAAACTCTGCCTCTGTGTAAGTTCGTTGTGTGAGCTTTATTGATAAGTTACGTACCCACGAATACGTTCGAAAATTCTATCAGTTTTCTGTTTGAGCGGGGTATATCAATCTGCAATATTTTATGTTTGTTTAACTCGTATTTATTTATACGTTTAGGAATTTAAAAAAAACATATTTTTTCGGCTTTTATAGTAATAATTTTGTGACCAGCTAGATATTTCCAAAAATATTTCCCTGTACCTTAAAGGTTAATACACTGGGCCATCGTTATAACGCTGTTTCTGGGGTCCATGGTAGGATAAGCGTTATTGCGAGGGTCCAGTGTATAATTAATAATTATTGTTGTTATAACGCATTTTATCATGAAACTTTGAGCAAAGATCGATCATGTGATGTTCAGCTGAAAAAAACGCACACACGCGTGCACAGACACACACTTCTTAGTTTCCGTTCGCCATTTTGTTTTGACAGCGTGGGAATTTTAAACAAGAAAAATCAATATTAAAATTTTATCTTTTCATCTAAACAGAGGAAATAATTATTTTGTGTGAAGAATAGAATAAAATAATAGATTAGGTGTGAAAGAGCATGTAACTGAATATTTTTTTGTACAATTACAATTAGTGTACCAACCAACACAGTATGTGTATAGTGGATAGAGTATCAGCGTGTTAAAAATTAAATTGTTCATAATACATATTTTGATTTTTGCTATGAGGTCCAAGGCCCATCCCGCGTTATAACCGAATCCCCACTTTATCCAACCGCGTTATAGCGAGGGTCCATTGTATTTAATCTGAGACATACAAAAAATGACACAAATTTACAGACAGAAAAATATTAAAAATATTCGATTTGTTATTTCATTTTTGAATCGATAATTAAAATTAAATTGCAAGGAGTATATAATAGAGATATAATATCATACATATTCTTTGAATTCTTAAACAAATTAAAAGGAATGGCACGGCCAAACTAACATTTCAAACTATAGAGGAGCTAGTCTAATTCCATAATAGGGTAGGATGCACTGAGCCCCTCAATGTATCTCGAGGAATACTAGGTATAAATACAAATCGGCAACTGTTTAATTAAAAAAAAAAGTGTTGCTATGCAATTCTTTAACAATGTAAGAATTATTGTAGCTGATAGCGTCAAGTATTGGACACTCGTGCCTTGAGGCTACGAAGAAAGTTCAGATGTTCAAAATCGAGTAGGAAATTTAATTTATAAAAATTGATTGTCATAATATAATGTTTCATATTCTTTAATGTTAGTTATATTTTGTATGGCATCCCGCTCGTATGCCGGGAGAGAAGAAATTGCATGAACAGTATGTTTTCTACAATACCTGGAAAAAAAATAAAAATAAACTGTATATTTTAAAAAACGTCCTTGCTCAGTGGATAAGACGGTTTCCCGAGAGATCCGTAAAGTCAAGCAACTGTCAGCTACGTCAAACGTTAGATAGGATACAATAAAAATGTGTTGCTATATCATTTCTATAATTGAAAATAATTTTTCATACGTGAAACGAGGCCATTTATAGTAATCTAAGGGAAGGATTCGTAAGGATCCTAAAAGCAATGACACGAAACATTTTTGTTCGCCAGCTGTCTTTTTTATGGGAATATCAACAAGTGAATGTCTATTAATACGTTATAGAATTAAGACACAGTTCAATATAAATTAGAAAATCGACACAAAGACATAACTTATAATGCCTCTGTTTACCTGTTAACTTCTTAATAAAATCTAAATATGGCTCAAGTTCCCAGTTTAGGACAACCCTGGCCGATAAAATTAAATATTTTATCCCAATTAGCTAGAAACACGTAGGTTCTCAACCATCTACCTGGTATACACTTAAACTGGATGTGCTATGAGCATTCCCAAAATGAAAAATATATCATAATTAAACGAAAAATTGGAAATGAACAAATATATGTATATTCTATTAAAAGTTTTTTAATAAATAGATAATATTTACAAATACGTTTTAATTCTTTTGTGTGTCGATGTTTTTGAATATTACAAGTACAATTTTATGTTTTTAAGGTTTTTATTTGACCTGCTTCTAAAACTGCGTTCAAGCAATGCGCCGCTGCTTCATTAGTGTTGTAGAGGTGTTTTATCTGACGTTAGCCAATAAATAATGAATAAAAAAATGTATCTATAAATTTAAGCACGATGGGGGAGCGAAAAGAATTTTGCTTAATTTTAGAGATATACTAATTATCATAAAATTTACACCTCAATTACAGCATAAATTAAAATTGTATTGATAAAATGGTAATGAGAGAAGATATTTTACACCACATATTAAGACTACATTTATAAATATTGGAAAATTAGTTTGAAAACGATGTTAGCACGAAAGAAAAGCACTGATTTTTTAACGGATCGAACTATCAGTTAAACCGAACCACATAAAGTCTTTTTATTGTCTATATTTCTAGTAAAAGACAAAAGCAATCATATATTGAAATATTTTTAGCGTCGCAACAATTTTGATTACTTTAACATTGAGGCTGCCATTATTAGGCATTAAAATATCTCTCCCCTTAAAAGCTTACGGAAATTGGTTTAAATGAAAAATGCATTGAAAAAAACTATACCCAGCATATATTATTATATGCATGATGGCCTTTTTATAGCTCTTGGATAAAGGGTTGATGCGCGGCACTTAAATGCTTCAATTAGCAAACTGTCAATAAAAAGATAAAGAAAAGACGGGGATCTATCGATTTAAACAAAATATTACCCATCATCTCTGATTCCAATGCAATATGTTGCCTGAAGGATGGTAGACCATTGTTTCGTAGATATTAGCGTGGGGATTTGCATGAAAAAAATCACGAACCCGTTTTTTAATCACAAACGAATTCTTATTGTATATAATATACAACAGCCTTCACCTTCGCCGATGTACTCGGCGTTCTAATCCTTTTTTTATTTCCCAATGCGTAATCGTTATGATTCATGATCTTTGAAAAAAATGAGTTTGTTCAATGTGTATACCCACTCTAAAGGAGAAAAGGTTAATATCTCTTTTGTAATTATGTAATACGAATAAATAGTATTATTAGAATATCAATTTATGCCTCAATAATTACCATTTTATTTTGAAATATGTCTCATACATACCAATAAACCTGAATGTATTGAACGCATTATTGCGGGATCCTATATTCACTTGAAACAAGCGGCACAGAAAATTTGTAAATCATCAACTACCATCATCAAAAATATTTATGGCTTATTTTAGTTTAAATTGAAGACATTCATATGGCATTTTGTTTTAATGATCATAAAATGAAAAATAAACAACAAATACCCTATTTTTGAGTATATTTCACTTATACATGCATGAAAAGTTACAATCCACAGATTTGGAATATATCAAACATTGCTGACGAAATAATTGCAAGAACAAACAATTTTTTTTAAATATATTACCATCGTGTAGGAAATCGTTTCATTAATGCACATTCTAACATAGCAGCTTTTCCCACCGTCATTAAAAATATATATTCAAAAGTTTATCAGATTTGCTAAAAAGTATCAGAAATTATGGAAGTATGATAAAATTTAATCCGTTCTGTCTAAAAAGAAGTAAAAATGCCACAAAGGTTCCTCCAGTTAAAAATTGATTTGGTGAAGAATCAAACATAAACTCTAAATACTTAAACTGTCAGCATATTAAAAATATTAAACAAAAAGATTTATCGTCGGGAATACAGAATAAAATTGAAAATGGTTTTGAGTAAAAAAAACTATTCTTAAATTATTTTAATAATAAAAAAAATTATAGAAAGAAAATTGGGGTGTCTTTTATATTTCGCATTTAGGGGCTTAGTAGTGGGGCGAAAGGTAAGGCAGGTTATCCTGATGAATTATGATGGAAATTGCAAGAAAACATGGACCTAAACTACTAAGTGAATAAAGGTATGCTTCATTCAGTTATTGGTCTCCAAAATCAATACTTCAAGCGGGGAAAGTAAAGTTAAAATAGCATATTACAAATACGCCGCGCCGCATGTCATTAATATGTAATATTTTTTACTCGGTCTGGATGTGTAAAACATTACTGGTCTCTTTCGAGAAGTGTTTCACGGTCCTTCATACGGCTCCCGAGGCAGATACCCTGTGGGCACCACTGCGTATGTGATTAATAGTGTTTAAGTATTGCTTCACATTTTTCTTCGTGCATATACACACGACTACATTTTGTTAAACATTATAAAAAAATTTACAATTTTTTAAAATCAAAATTAATAAATTAATTGAAATATGTCATGACGAACGTGCAGTTTATATTCCTCAAACGGAGATTGCGCAAATATTTTATTTTCCTTTAAATGATAACAATTTAAAATTATAATATTCTTTATAATGTTTTAAGATTTTACTTCAGCTTAATAACAATAAATTTTATCAAAAATTTTTTTCTTTTATTTTATTATAAGGTTCCCCCCATGTTTTTTCTGCATACATTCGGATCATTTTAAGAGAGCAAAGTCTTACACTGCAACTTAATAGAAAATTAACTAAATTGTACCATGGCAGTAGTAGGGTGATCTAATGGGTGTTTTGTCTCGAGTATCGGTTAGTCCTCGTTCAAAATGAAAACATCTCAAATATATATTTGAAAAATCAAAAGAGATGTTAAGATAATTTAGTTTTCCAATTATTTTTCCACCTGTCTCCATAAAAATCTTAGGGTTATTTTTCCGATTAGTTCCAGAATCTAGCATTTCAAACTTTCACCGCAAATTCTTTACAGTTTAATATTGAAAATAAAATATTATAGCAAATAATTAAAGTTTAATTGTTTGAGATTTTTACTTGATGTTTATATTATCATTCTGAAATCGCCCGTTTTCTAATTGAAGATAGTTCTAGTCAAGGCTTTAGTTTTTTTTATGTTTTCTGATTAAATTTTGCTTGGATTTTTTATTATATTCTTAAAAATTAAATTTTTGAAACTTTTAACTATTAAATTTTAGATTAAAAATCCATTCTGGTTTTGATGTCACAGTAAGATGGTGACAATAATAAATTAATCCTTATAGCAATTCTTTAAGGCCGATGTTAATTAAAATAAAAAAAATAAAGCTGTTTTTATCCTTATAAAAATAAAAATAAAATATTTGGAATTGCCGTTTTTGCAATGTTCGGGGCTTCCGTGGCGATGTATTTGAATCAAATTCTTACGTGTTATATTTGTTATCCCTTTTACGTGACTAAAAAAAAGAAATTTTCTATGTAAAACTGTGAATATTAAACACAAAAAAGTGGTATTTGATGTTCTAATATCGCCCCATTTTAAACCCTAACACATAATATCCAATAGGTTACAATTTTAATGGTACTCCCTTTACAAATTCGAACAGTTTTTGGGCTTCATCAATTTTACAAAAAACAAAATTGCCATATTTTGAAATAATAAATAAATTTAAAAAAAATGTAGAAGATTAAACTGTTCCACCCATATTAAAAAAGTTGCACTTCCCCAATTTTAAACTGTTTTAAACCCTATTTTAAGGTGACAAATTATTTTTATAAATTAATTCCACGCAAAACAAACTTTAATATCCTTAGAGAAATTTTATACTTTTCTGGCATTTAATTTTTATTGGAAGAAATGAATGATACAAAATATTTGTATTCACAACAATTAGTTAAAATCACTTTTTCCCATTTTTTTCCATAATACATTATAATGTTACCAAAAAAACAATGTTTTAATCGCCGTGACTTTTTATAATATTATTGGGCTGTTATCGCTTTATTGGTGTATAATTAATGATCCAAATTTCAACTATAATACTTATTTTGCTGATTTTATCGTGCATCAATTATGCCAATTGCGGTATAATATGAAGTATAATTATTTTAGTAAGAAATATATCATATAAATTTCAATCGTATCATCCCCCATTGCTTGACTCTATACATTATACCGAATTAGACATAGAAAGTATTATTCAAAGTTCTAGGCCGATGTTTTATGACATATCGATTGTGTTAACTCAGAATGCGGTATATTTTTTTTTATATGTTTAGTGCTATTTTTGCAGGTCTAACGTGGCCAATATAACACGATACATTGAGCTATTGTTTAAATATGCCTCAGAGGTATTTAATACCTTTTTTATTTTAAATGTGTTTAATTTATTAATTTTTTGTTGAAAAATATTATCAGAATTACAAATAATATATGATTTTTGGACAAACGTAAAATGAAAATTATATTTATAAATCGACAATTGGTTTTTTCCTCCTTCTATTTGAAATAAAAAAACTTTAACAGTCATACAGATTCAAATTAAAAAATAATTGCCAAATTTCAAACCTTTTTTCAAAATATAATACGACAGGAGAATTTTTTAAACTAGACAGTATCGTAAAAATTTAATTCTTTTTTTTGTCGGTTGCATATGCATAATTTTTACTATTTTTTTTGTGAGAAGCTACGGGATTTTTCTAGTGCGTTTATCCAAACGATAAAAAAATTCTATTATTAATCCTATCTGAATTTAAGAAACTATTTGAACCCGGATTGCTGCAAGTCTAAATTAGAAATATCTGTGCAGATTCATAGTATTATAGTCTAATGAGTTAAATTTTCATCTAGTTTTTGACGGATGCTTATTCATTCCACAGTTTTTGATTTTTCATTGATTTTTTTTGTTAAAAACATTCCCCGCTTTCTAGCCCTCCAGAGTTTGGCAGTGTATCTAAAAAGAATTTAATTCAGACAGTTGTGATTATATTTACTATTTGTCGTTTTTGTGGTACACTAGGATATTTTTATAATCAAATGTTGTGCCCATGCCCGAACCAACTTTAATTAGCTAAATTAAAACACGACAAGATCAATATAATTATCTTTCATGCATCGTAAAGCGATTCTTAATTAAAAAAATGTTTTCTTATTTATAGCTTAGGTGTTGTTGAATTTCGATAAAAAATTCACCTTCAGCGTAAGTTTTACATAGAAGGTAGACTTTTTTTTACTTCCAGGTCAGAAGAAAATTTTTTTGATATAAACGGAATAACGGATAACTCTTAGCTTTTAGAAATAGAATTCCCTAAATATCTTAAATGTTTTGCCATGAAAACTGATTTACACATGTTCAGTTTGATTGTAATCTCGATTCCTTACATCGTATTGAGCAAGTAGGGTTCGATTCATGCAGCTAAAGAGAGTCTCAAGAAATTTTAATGATTACAAAAAAACCGGATAGGAGCAAAATTTTAATTATTAGGTCTAGAGTGTCTATTTTTAAAGTTTAGCAGATATCCGGGTGTGGATCAGCTATATAACATACAAAAACGTTTTAAACTAACTTAGAATAGTTATCCTTCCTTAAATATATGACAATTACACGTTAATTTCCCGATCATCAGTAGATATGTGGCTCTTATCATTTTAGAGAAATTCTTTTTTTAACGCCTTATCCTTTCGTATTTAGAAGATAACGTACTTACTCGGGAAAGGGTAAAATTCCTTTGATAATAAGTTAATGGCGCAACCTAAGTTATTGCAATAAATTTTTGGAAGCATTTGTAATTAATACAGATTTTTGCATTGCATAGAATAACATTGTCTGTGGTAAAACAGGATTTTTGGTGTCAGCAAAATAAAGTTGCACCAAGCAATCCGTTAAATGGAACCGATTATGAAAACTATTTCTCGTCCATTAGCCCTCGACCTGATGCCCTTGTTGTACTCGAGTATGTATTTATTATAAATGACCAATATATCTCGTTGGTTTAATTATCTTTTATTTTTTGTTTCTTTGGAAACTGTTTAGGGATATTTCCCATCCCACCTATATTGGCATATCCAACATTGGTAAAGTATGCAGCGCATCTGGAATAGCTATTTTAGACGTACAAAGAATCTATATTATCTTTATAGTTATGCCGGAGAAGTGAATTCAATCCGAAAAGAGCTGGAGAAACTCTAGCACACGAACTGGGGCATATTTTAGGATTAAACGATATCAAAGGTATATTTCGACTATAATAGGATTAAGACAGTGATAAGAATTGTAAATGTGGCACACCTGGGCTGTATTTTTGTCTCATGTATTCTAGCGACGACCAATGGTAACAATTTACTACTTAATAAAAATATAATATTTATTCATTTTGACGAAATATTGTAACGTTTTTATGTTTGCAAATCAAAACCTATTCCATTTTTTGAGTAATAGGAACAAAGGAAAGAACGGGGGCGATTAAATTCAGGTTGATAATAATTTTACTTTAAAAAAAATTAAGATTTTTTCTTCATTATTTAACGCTGTGATCATTTAATATCGTTTAGTCCTTCGCCTACGATAGACTTTGATTATTTCATTTGTACCATTTTACTTCTTTAACATTTTTAGACTTTTTTTATTTTTTTCAGCAAGTTAGGACTAATTATTAATATAAACATAATACTGCACGTTTATTATTTATTTTTTCGATCGAAGGGATGTGAAAACCTAACTAGTTTTTTCGAGAGGGGATTTATAGTCTCTCCGCTTGCCATACAAAATATCAAGGTAGGCATATTTTTCATATGTTTTTCATGGTGTAAGAGTCTCTCTAAATAAAATCTTACAAACTACTTAGATCTAAAGCGATTTTCAATTTGTCAATTTTTTTTCAGTTTAAGTTTCTCAAAATATTTCCTATATTCTTATGATACGCAGCGTGTCCTATAAATCTAAATGATCAAGTACGCCCTAAAGACACATTCAAACTCTCCCCCATAATTACTAAGTCCCAATTTTAAGGGTTTGAGTTGCATCCAGGGATAGGAATGTCGGAAACTTTCATTTAAATATATGAAATTTGTTTTCAGTTTTTTGTCAAAAGTTTCAATTTAATCCTCATCATATATAGATACATTACTTTTTATACAAATTTTTTAAGCTTATTAATTATTTTAGTTTTTTTTTTTTATTCTTTTGCATCCCAATTAGTATTATTTTACCAAAAAAGATATTAAAGCAATCTATGTATTGTTCTTCATTAAAAATAACCGGTTGAATAAATTCCTCTTTAGTTTTTCTATCCCTAGTTACATTCCACTCACGAACTGTAATGCCCCAGTTTGGAGATTTAACATAGAGAAGTTTTATACATAATTCTATGTTCTATAAATAATTTAGGTATGGAAAATACCCTCGTTCATTTACCGACTGTGAAATGAAAAATATTAAAAATAATTTGAAAAACTACCAATGCTTGTCGGCCAAATATATAGCTGTACAATCAATCCCTAATTTTAGCCAAGATTATATGAAACTTGTGGAGATGGAGTAGTAGGAGAAGGAGAAGATTGCGATTCTGGATATTTAGATATTTTTCTTTAAAAAATAAATAGATAGGGATAAAAAATTATTTTCAGACAATGAATGTTGTGATCAAAAAACGTGCAAATATAAAAAAACACAATATAAATGTTGGCATGGAGAATGCTGCAAAAAATGCACGGTAAAAACCATTTGCGACAATTTTAGATTGTTAAAAGAAAAGTATGTCGCAATAGCATTGCGGAATGTGATAATACAGAATTCTGCGATGGAATTAATAGTGAAGTATGTCGTTAGGATTCAAACTCAGTGCCCTATGGATCGTTATAAAAATAATTTTGAACTCTGCAAAAATCAACAAGTCTGATAGGAAGATTTCAATATTTAGGGGTTTTGTTATTTAAAAAGTTGCATTAATATGGACGTAATGTGTAGAATTGGATATAAAAACAAAGAGGTATATTTTTGGGATTTTTTAAAAATAGGCATATTTTTCAATCAAATGTGCAAAAGCCTTAGGAAATATAATGAAAAGCAAATGCCCAACGCCATCGAAGATTACAGAATTTAATCGGGTTGTTTGTAGCAGGTATTTTTTACTGCATATTAAAATTTTTTCTTAGAAAAGTACCCTGCGAACATTTTGTGTGTGCAATACCTAAAGGTTCAACAGCCCTAGGTGCATTACATTTTCTGGGTTCTAATAGAAAAGAGCTTTGTCTGTAAATTAAGAACTTTGTCACTTAGAATTCCCAAGAAAAATAATCGACACGGATTGACCAGTAAAGCCTCGATGTATATGAATTGTGGCTTTAATAGAAAATATCCTAAAGTAAATTATATATATTTGTTAAATATCAGTTCTGCTACAAAACTAAATGTAGTAACAGCAGTAAATTATTGAAAAATTGCGACAGTTATCATTGTAAAAATATGAATGTATTGATCTTTTTTTTATTAAGGGTAAATTAACACCTCAAATAGATCCAGAGTAAATCTTATTTTCAAATTTAAGTTCGGGAATATCTCTCTTTCTATATAACAAAACATTTATAATGTCTTCAGAAAATGATAGAGACCGATCTTTACCACATTTCTCAAAATCTGAAATTTCCTTAATTATATGTGTGTCAATTATATTGATGTTATCGATTTTGATTTTACTAAGAAAAAAAACTGCAAAAAAATGGCGGAATTTGAGCACACAAACTATTTAATAACTTCGCAAAGCTTTATTATTTTTGTTAACGATAATGTTGCATTTTTAATGTTTTAACTTTCGTAGATTGTCTTAAATGTATTTTTTCACTGCCGCTCACCGCGAAGTTTTGAAAAGTCTATACAAATTTCGAACCTCCCATGTATAAAATTACTACGAGGATAGATGAAATGTTAGTCTGGTTGATATTTATATCAAGGTCCTAGCCAATCCGCGAAATCTTCCGTCTATTTTCGCTAGTCGGCAGTTTTTAAAAGATTGTAGAACACACTTCTAAATTATTTTACGATTTTTTAAAGACAAATGATATAGTTTGGAATTCTTAAATTATATCACAACACAACACACCATAAAAGGATACAGTGAATAAACAAAAAAGTATTTTGACGCGAAACGGCACCAAATCTATCAATTTATTAATTTATTTTTAAATCGTTGTATTCAGTT
>SGJC01000195.1:0-22614 GCA_009887335.1 Henneguya salminicola | reverse complement strand
GTACGCCCGTTTAGGTGGTATATCTGCACAAATCCCATCCTCAGTCTCCCGAAAACATGTACAGAAATGGAAAATGATACCGTTTGTCAATTACATTCAGAAGATTATATCAATTTATTTTAATATTTTCACTTTATTAATTTCATGCTGGGATGGTTTAATGGATTGACTTTATTTAGTATTAGTTTGTTCTTGTTGTTTAAATAAAAAGGAATATATTTTAATCTCTTTTTCTTTTAAAAGTTAGTAATTTATAAAGCATATAATTCGTTTTGTATTATTTTCTTTGAATTATAAACATAATAAAAATGTTTAAGATCCGCATAAAATTCTAACTTGTTACCAATATGCACGATAACTGAAGAAAAAGTTTTTATTATAAAACACAGCCATATGATTTGAAAAAATATATATTTTGCTATAAAAAAAATTGGAGATCTGGATAAAAAAACTATCATAGTTTGAAGAAGCTTTGGCTTTTCCACTGAAAAAAAACCATCTCTACGGCGTCTGCCCGAAATCAATTTCCCAAAAAAAGGGTAATAATTAAAATTACATGTGTTTTATGAAACATTCGTAAAAATAATTAATTTTCACAATATTTTTAACAACACATAACTTAATTTTTGGTATTTAAATGAGCACAAAAATACCATCCGCGAGCAAATAATTGATTTTTATGTGATAAAAAAATAACCAGTAATTGTAAAAGTTTTTCCCCGATCCCAGATTTTTAAAATTACTGCCCAGTTCTCAAACCCCACTTTATAAATTTACTCTGTATGGGAAAATTGCGCATAATAATGTTAGAATGCGTTAAAGGGATAAAATGATATTACACGGAGAATCGTTTTATCTAATGCCGTTACATCTAAAATGAATTATTTCCATTGTTATGTTATAATATTAAATTTTTATTATTAAAAATACCAATAAATTTATAAGTAATTTAAAATTATATATTATAGACAATGCCCTTCAAAAAATCAACTTGCGGTGCTATGTCGATTACGAAATAAATGTATTAGACACTCATATTTTTGATTGTATTTATTTGATAAACGAGGTGGATTTCCTTCAATAATAATATTCTCAATCTCATCTTCAAATTGTTGTTGTTTGCTTTGAATTCCTTGATCATTTTATATACTTCTTTGGGAGCTTTTCCAATCAAAGGATTTCATCGTTTGGGACAAGAATCCACTATGTTTTGAATGCGAGAATATTTTAATTCTATTAAATAATAAACGGATCCCTGCTCAGGAGGAAATGAGGAAGGGCAACAGCATACTGTAAAATTATTGACAATATGTCGTATTTTTCCATTTAAATAATTGTTATCAAATAATTCATAATTCAACTTATTTGATTTAGAAGTTGCCTTATTGCTGATCAAAAGAAGGCCTAATTTCTTCCGCAGAAAAAAAGCAAACGCTAGAAACTCCCTAATTGTTAAATTAATATTATTATTAGCTCCACACAATGCATCCAACCCATGTTTTTGAACTTTTCTCCAGACACTCAGACAGAGATGAAAGCAATAGATTTTCTTAGTAGAAGATGGAAATTTTATTGAAATCGAATTTACTGAAGTCAATTCAAAATCAAACACAACGAAGAGGACTCTGAATTTTGAAGTATGCTTCCAACTTCGATGATTATTTTGAAAAGACGGTGATAAATTTCTTGGCTTTTTCCGGTTGCCAATGCGTATAAAAATGGTAGAGTTGTAAAATTACCACCTCCTACCGTTCCATGGATAATGTAATGTTACGTATAGATTAAAGAAACTGTCATAAACGTCTCATCCAGCATCCAGAATTTTTAAGTACCAGGTGCCTGATATTTTGAAAAGGTGAAAATATATCAAAATAGGTTCCGTTAAAGTGGTTTTCTTTTTAAATCAATTAATTTTTTTAAGGCATCTTTGGTTGGCCATTAGAGACCGGCATCTACTTGGATGCGAATTGAATTATTTTGATTGGTTTGAGATATGAAGAAATCGCCAACTGTTTAGCTTCTTCTACAAATTGATTTATTATAGTTTGAAAGGGAATTGAAGAGTGTTCATGTATCATTACTTTATTACAGATATGTGTATTATTTTGGATGCTGGTTATTAACTTAGCTTTTGATTCTACGCATTCCAATGCTCAAAGTTCAAATAGAGGTAGCTTTTTACACTTCTTTTTTGCTTACAAATACCATTATGCATCAATTTTATTTCGTTATTTTAGTTCGATGTCCCCGGCAGAATAGAGCTCGAGTCTAAATATTATATTCGTCTCATAATTAATATATTTTATAAAATTTAATTAATTTTTAAATCAAGTTCTTTATGTTGCGTTAGGGTTATTATTATGAGGGTAGTAAAAGAATCAATTGAATTGTTGATTGAGTAAAAAATTATTAAGAATACATAAATTTAAATTTTGGTGTAAAATAAAATAGATACAACATATGTATCAAGTCTTATCATATGACTATTAAAAGAATCAGAACTGCACAGCTGCATATTTTAAAGGGAAATACTATGGTGGGGTTTCATAATAATTCTGTTTCTCTCTAACTCACCTCAGCAATGCTTAGATTTGTTAAATTCGATGAGAGTACTTTCGATGTACTGCCGAGTTCAGTTAAAGTAGCTAAGAGAATATAGTCGGAAAAGACAACACCCAGTTGTGTGGCGAATAATATTATCGCTGCCCATTGTAAAGAAAATATATTTCAATAATTGCCCAAGATATAAATTTTATCGATTTCAACCTATAATCCTAATTTTTGAGCAATTAAAATCCTTTCCTTTATAATTAAGTTTTTCACAAAAATAATGGCATATCTACGGCACTGATTTATTTTCTTCCCAACCCCATTAAAATAAAAAAAGATAAAAATTTAATTTTTAATTTTATGTTTAAAATTTACAACATTGAAGGAAATGTGCTGCTTTTTCGACTGAGAAACCTATCATAGTAATTTTTGAGGATTCAAAAAATCTCAGAATTAAAGTTTTTACAACCATTTTAAAAGTTAATTCAGAAAAGATTTCATAGACGGTGGATGTTTTATGCACCCTCCTGATAACGAGAATTGGGCTTATTTACCATATTTTAAGTATGATTAATTGTATAACTTTATCCTTATTTTCTCTCTATACCATCAGGCGGGAATCTTTGAAAATTTGTTGTGAATTTGTGGATATTGAAAATAAAACATTATTACTGCATTCAACTACTTACTGATGATCAATATTATCTTGCTGTGATAAAGATTGTTGGATTTTAAAACAATTTTTTTTAAGACAATTTTAGCAGACCCTATTTCGAATTTATAAGTTTCTTGATATATATTTATCGCACTCAAATATTAAAAATAGCGTCGAACTAAATTTAGCGCCTGGAGTAAGAGGTAGAATTGATTCATTGGTACATCCATTTTTCATAGACCTGAAGAATCATTTTTTCCCTAACAGTGATATTAATTTTTTCTTAAAATTAAAAATAGGAATGAAAAGATGGAATCGTAATCTATTTGAGTTAAATTTCTGAAATTTCTATAAAAACTCGCACAAATATTTCAAACTAACGGCCGATCGTTTATCCATTTTTAATTGAATTATATTGGATAATGTTCCAACAAGGAAAAATATAGAAAATACTAGATAATTTCTTGTGTATAAAAATTTTATTTTTAACGATACACGGTTTTTGGTCATTATTATAATTTAAAAGCATTTTTTTCCTCTCATACAAGGAAAAAAATACTTAAAAAATGAAAAATGCTAAATGTCATTCAGAATTATTTAAAATTTTCCATTTTATTTTTGTAATACTCGTCCAAGATGTCAATATAAAAAGAATATTTTATCAGGTCAATAAAGAGAGACAAATTACGACCATATGAGGTATTCTAAGCGGAATTCGTTACAAAAACAAAATTTATTTCTTTGATTTTTAGAAAGAAATTCAATAAAAGGAAATCTTTATGGCAAATAATCAACGTAGATAAATATAAACATAGCGAAAAAGGACGAGGATTGTAAATTAATTAATTTTTGTTTTCAAATAAAACTTGAAATATTTATTTTAAAATTTATTATGTAATTTTTCCATGGTAGTTGACAAGCCTAATCTTGATCCCCTTTATGGAGGGGGAAGAGTGAAGTTTCTCGCAGTCTCTCTCATAAGCAATCAGAACTCGCTTTTGAGCATAATAAGGAAAAAAATACCGGCATATCTACAATTACTCTGGCACCATCAAACATCTTAAAAAGGCGCCAGGTGTTCAAATCTGACTTACGAATCATTCACACTTAATTTTAGTTTATAGCCTAAGGTATTCATTCAATTTTATTTATGAATTTTTTAGAATTACTTGCACCAAACTTTGTTCAGTAATGCCTAGAAAGTGTTCTGTTCCCATTTGTATTAAGCAATTCCGTAAATAACATGAGTTATGATTTACCAACTACTAATAATTCAATTGAAGGCTGGTTTCTTAAATTAAATAAGGATTTAGGCTTTTTCTGCCAGATATTGTCTACATTGAAAAAAATGTAAAGAGAATTGGAAAAAAATAAAAAAAGTTCTTTAAAAAATTAATTTATAACATTTTGACTGAAAAAAGACCACGGAATCCTCGATATCTCTGGGTTTGTTTCTAAAACTGAAACATTGTATATTATTTTATTGTCACATATTCCTTGATTAAAATTTTATGTCTTAGAATTATCTAATATTTTACCGAGTTTAATTGTAAAATTTCAGAAAAAATTGATATTTTATCTGTCTATTTTTTTTACTTTTCGACGGCTTTGGTATATTTCTATGATCAAATGAATGCTCATAGTATTTCAATACAAAACTCAATAAAACCGTGCAGAAAATTAGAATTTTAGCGTTTTTTTGGAAAACTTTTATTGTAAATGCAATAGTCTTGCATAAACAAGTAACCGGCATTAAAATACTAATAAAAACTTTATTATGGAAATTAACTGTTTCCCTTACTCTCTTCTGACACAAAGAATCTTCACAAAGCTTTTTAAAAATGCAAAATATCAGAATCACATAGAAAAAATACAAGAGAAAGTATAAAATCCGAAATTTATGCACGCAAGAAACAAATAGAAATAATACAAAGAAAGTTTCCGCTTTTTTTCAATACATTTGAAGAAAATGTCATCTATGCTTAAGATTTTCAATAAAATTAACTAAAAAGTATGCATTTTTTTGAATATCAAACTGTTTTGATTATAGACATAATACGATCATTTTTTCTGTGTCAATTTTATTACATATTCATGCTGTATTTTTTAATTTGTTACGGTCGTCCCCAAGGGACTGACATAGCTCTATGTGTTTAAATAAAAAGAGGAAAGTTAGGATCCCGCGCGAACTGTTGAGGTATAGATTCTGTCAACCTCAAATTAAAAACGTAGTTTCAACAAAAAATATCGCCGTAAAAAGTAATAGGCGATGGCACACCATTAAATTTTTTAAATTGACTATTGCTGCTAAAATAATTATATTTTACGAAACCATTGAGCATTAACTAAATATAGTCAACCCTTTACATAAAATATTTTAAGATAATCTCATGCAATATATATTAAAGGTATTGTTTAAATTTAATAAAAGATCAACGGTTGTCAATCCATATGCTTAAATCTTTATTTTTACCTGTCCTGAGTAACCCAAACTGAGAAAAAATATTTATTTTTTATTTTTCAATAAAAATTCTCAAATGTTAATTAATGCAGTATTTTTTTATCAATTCCCCTTTTTGAAGTTTAATTTCTAAGCCGGGTGTCTAAATTAAGATCTGATAGTGAGGTTCGTTGTTTAGTTTTTGAATTGTACATCTTTGAAAAAAAGATTCGTATGCTTAAGTTTTTGCAAATAAGCAAGCTGACTACTTTCAAAGTATGTTGTGGAGTAGAATTTTTAAATTTGTCCTTTGGGATGAATTTGTTAAACAATCAGCATCATTTCATTCTTATGATGTCAAAGAGTTATGGACTGAAGTGAAGAAAATCAGTTCTGGCTGTAAATTAGTTGGATATTTAGAAATATCAATATGAACTGAGGAATTAATAAGTTCAAGCTTTTATATTCATTGTGATTTGTTTAAATCTGTGATCAAAAACACACGAACATATTTTGAATTTCTAATGAATATTTCCTACCCTTTTTGCGACTCTACTCTCGAATAATTCCAAAGTAGGAAAAATTACGTAGTTACTTTAAACTTTATGGTTCTAGTTATGCCGTATTTTGAATGGTGCAAATATGTTAGCAATTTATTTTTTTATTATTATTTTTAAAATCCTTGGTAGCAATGTAATATTAAGAGAAAACAAAACCCAAGACCCATTGCTAATCATTTAGTTTCTTCACATCAATTTCATTGTTTTTAAAAAAGGCTCAACTCTTTTCAAAGTTCCTAAAAATTTCTTAAACACATTCATCGACTAAAATGTCAAATTTTGGAAAAATAAACAACATCATTGTAACTTCAACTCCTCTTTGGAAAGGTTTTTCTGAAATAGTCTCTGAAGGAGCGGGTTAGCCATATGAAAATCAAGTATTTCCCAAAAATTCACATAATATTCTGAAATCCCAAACATAGACGGCGTAGAATTTTGTCATAAATTATACAATAAAAATTTTTTTTTAATTTTTGACGTATGGATGCCAAAATTTGAAGTGTATTTTAGAATGAATCTATTCCACTTAATTAAACGCCATTAAACAGAATGGAACGGCCGATTTACCGAATTTTTTTTAACATTCCATTACTTATTTCATCATTTTTTTATTTATGAAACTAATATTTAATAATAATGCTTGTATTAATTTCAATAAAAATAAAATAAAAGTACGAATTAATGTGCAAACATTGCATCTTTATAAATGCAAACGTCGTGAATAATTTATACTAAATTCAAAGTGGAAATGTATGTTTTTTGTGTAAATTATTAAATTTCAATTACGTTCGTTTTCTAAAATGATAACAATGAAATCTAATTTTTCAAACAAATAAATGCATGCATTACTTTGAAAAAAAATATTTATAAATAAGAAATAATTAACCAAATAAAAAGTTATTAAAAAAATTCGGTAAATGGCCGTAACTCTTAGAAAAGGGATTGCCCTTTTCAATCATAAAAGCAGCTGCATCCGGATTTAATCCCCCTGCACGTGAAAATTAAGTGAATTTGTTGAGAAATAACCTATTCTAATCAAATAAATACCGTTCTTCGTTGTTGTGTCCTTAAGTCCGCCCGGACTTTGTAGTTTTTCAGTAACTTCAAAAGATGAGCTGACACCTCTCTCGAAAATTGAAAGCATAACAGTATCACATACATCAATGCGGTATTGATAAAAAAATGCTCGAAAATGCCAGAATTTTTTGTTGTCAAAACGGCAAAATAAAAAAAATGGTGAAATTTATATTAATTTTAAGATATAACTGTAATACATTATTTTTAATAGTAAGGAGAATTTTACAGGGATTGGAAATAAGAATTTATGTCATGCCGGCTATAATTATCAATTCAATAAAAGTTATAATCAAACAGATTATTATATTTGCAGTTCAAAAAAATCAGCTGAATGCAAAGCTAAATTAATAAACAAAAATTAATTTTTTCTTTATTATTATTTTGTTCGGGCATTTTTCTGGCAAATTTTCCACATTCGCATCCATACTTATTAAATGAAAGCGAGCCTGCCCGAACTCAAATTCTATGACGTAAAACACTCATAGTTTACATAACATTGCTATCAGTTCTTCTTTGTAGTGTTATGCGAGATAAGCTAATGTCAGAAAGTAGTTCTTTCTTATTTGGAAAAATTTTCTTGATTGCCCCCAGGATGCCTTTTTTTGTAAATTCTCAACCCTTAAAAATCTAAAGTATTCAGAGGCTTTCTAAGACACAATATAATTATCTCTAGCAATCCTCTTGGATTTTTGAGAAACATGTTTTCTTTAATTTTAAAGCAGTTTTTCCATTTTCATCGACAAAAATTTTTAAATGTTCAGTAACGCAATGGCGTTTTACATTGCATAACATAATAGATGCGA
The DNA here is from genome assembly GCA_009887335.1 of Henneguya salminicola. Taxonomy (NCBI): domain Eukaryota; kingdom Metazoa; phylum Cnidaria; class Myxozoa; order Bivalvulida; family Myxobolidae; genus Henneguya; species Henneguya salminicola. The sequence continues at coordinate 14,529 of SGJC01000195.1, read as the reverse complement.
TATTTTCCGAACAGATTGAACAAATTTTTTTTCCACTTATTAATGTTAAAGTAATCATATTCTCATTATTTATTTAACTGTGTGTTTGCATCGTTACTTTGACCCACCCCCTCCATTTCCTGTTTGGCATCTATAAATATCACCAAAAAAAAATTAAACCAATTTTACTTACATTTGAAATATTTTGATAAATAAAAAAAAAAACTTCATTCATAATCGTGTTCAAAAAACCCCCACTAAACAAGAACAACACCGTGGAATTTTTCAAAGCTGGGAGGTACCTTCCAATTTCTGTTTAATAGGTTTCTTGTCCCGTGTACCAATACCAGTACATGGTGGACGATACAAATATTTTCTAAAAAATAACTTGGCATTGAATGTGTTAAATTAGCAGATTTTGAAGCTAAATTACCATTCTATATTGAGGGTATTGTAGTCGAGGTCTTTATTGTATCATTCTTTACCTTGAAAACCTGTCCATTTAAGTATAAAATCTAAAGAAGTAGGTTCTAGCATCGAAGAGGAGCTTCAATGTGTCAACGACTCTTTTTTTTTAAAGAGATAATGGTGTTCAACATCTTTTAAAGATAAAAGTTCAAATTTTTTAGATCAAATTCATGGAAAAAAAACAGTACATAATTATAACTAAATAAGCCAATATTGAATTTTCGCCTAATTATAAATAACGTGTTTTAACTAATAAAAAATCCTTTTAAATATTGTACTTCAAATAGTGTTGCAGGCCGCATGTTGATCCTGCCTAATTTTTCGATACATTACATTATCCAGGGGGATTTGTCCCTAGCGTTGCCATAATTTTTTCGAAAATTCACGTAAATTCGCATCTTTGATCATATATTCTTTATCATGATGGTCGTACACTGTTATTTTAGAGGACCGGGTTGTAAGTATTTTGAAGTTGGGTGTGCTAGAAAGAAGCCTCGAGTATATATGCAGAACTTTAGGGATCTGTTTCGCCTTTTTTTTACCTCAATTACGTGCAGCAATTTTTATTAAATTGAATGTTATTTTATTGTAAGAAGTTTATTAGGTTCTTCCAACTATTGGGAGGCACACCCGTAAATAGGATCTCATATTTTCAATTAAATTTAGAGAGTAAGAGAATAGGGACAAGAAGTAAATTGTAATGCTGATGGACGGTATATTTCTTAACTGGGTTCGTTTTATGAAAAGGTACGCTGCAAATTATGATCCCGGCGTTTGAAATCTTAAGGCCTTGAAAATATTGAAAAAACTCCTTCAAGTATCCCAAAAAATATGTTAAATAAAACGGAGATGTGGAAAATTTGTTGAAAGCAACGCTGTTTTTTGTCATAGCACAACAGGAAAAATTATCGTGTGATCTACTTCTTGGAATAGTAACAGTATCTTAAGTAAAAATAGATTATCGCCAACGTCCTGACAGCATTTAACCACCAAAACAAACCTTATTAATGTATAAAATTCTATCATTTAAAACATTTCGTCCAGTTTGCGAAACCTAGCTGCGTAGTTCTTACGAGCCTCAATTGATTCTGTTATATTTCTTTGGGCTAGAATATGATATAGACGGCCTATTGAATCTTTTAATGGTATCCTTAATGCTTGCTACACCGATTCCAACTTGGTACTCATCAAAAAAATTTTATTTAAGTTTTTTTTAAAGTAATCATAGCGTTATAATGTAATAACGGGTTGAAAAGTATTTTTTATCACAGTTGTTGCTTTAAAAAACTTCCTCCTCTTTTTGGTATTGAGCACTAACGATGATTTTGTTAAATTTAGTTATATTTAATTTTATTATGCTACGTGAAATTCCCTCATGTCTCGATATTTGTGCAGGCGTGGGGCCGTTTTAGCGATTAGAAATTATTCTCTCGAGTTTGAAACGATATGGCATTGCCTATTCTTAAAAATTTGCAAAATGCAGCTTGATTTTTAGCCATTTCTTGTTTATTTTACGTATTTTTTAGTTATTATCTGTTTTTTTAAATACCATTTTAACGGAATTTTAAAAGTATAAAAATAGATTTGCAACAACATTAATGCAAACCTTGTTAAATAACAAAGTTCAACAATTTTTTTATAAAACGGGGATAATATTCAAACATAATTTGTGAATCCGCATAAGTTAATTGGACTAATTTTGTGGTGGAAAAAAAAACATGACCGTTAATTGAAAGAAGAAATACCTTAGTTTATGAATTATAAATTATCTCTCAGAGTAGGTTATTTCTGCATTAAATAATGAAAATTTTTGTATGAAATCTTTAATATTATTTTCATTGGGTTTGTAATTCAATAAAATTAGTGAAGGCCAGTTTATGTATTTGAATAAGTTTATACAGGATCCTATTGAAGAAGCACGGGGAATACATATTTGTTGCAGGAATATACAAGAAAACCTAATGTACGAAAACTCGGCCGACAAATATCATTTATGGAAAACCAATGTTCATGTTTTATTTAACACAATATATTTCATATTTTAACAAGAAAATTCAATTTAATTAAAAATATTAATCATTTAATATGAAGGAATATACCGGAGGGGAATAAATATCGAACAAAGATCATATGCCCTGAAATCCTCACCAGTATAAATTGCGCGAAATGATCGGTCGCATAATTTTTACCTTATCCCCTTAAGGAAATATGGATAATTTATAAGTAAGTAGGATATACCTAGGCGCAAACAAATTTTACGAAAAAACACCGGCAAATTTAAACATTTTATAAAATAAAAAAAATAATAAACACGAATTTAATATGCTGTTATTCGTAGCGTATATTAACGTGCTTTCCAACTTACGTGTAAATTGAGCTATTTTTGCACAAATAATTAAATCATTCGAATCAAAGAGAATTGAAATAATCCCGGGAGATGTTGATTTGGTATTTTTTAGAAAATACAAAAAATATGTCGCCCAATGCAATAAGGAAATCTATAATTGATTTATGGGCCGCGCATAAAAAAAAGAGTGCAAACGATAGGTTTTTCCTTTTCCCAATTATAAATTATTTGAGTCTTAATAAGGCACATCAATTATAAAAAAATTAATTTTGACTCACTTTCTAGTTTTAAAATTTATTGACAAGCTTTTCAACGGTGGGGTTTACTGAGATCCCCAAAATTAGTATCATAAACTACAATGTCGATTATAATTTTATGCCTCTATGTTCATACTACCCATCTCACAAAATAGTGAGATGGCTCAACATTTTAAGATATTGTATTTGCAATAAGGTTATGGATCCTAATATGCAAAGTAATCCTATTTATGCCAAATGTATTAATTTTTATATCCAAACTCATTAAACTAATAGAAAGCGAATAATTATTTTTTATGTATGATAATATTAAATTATTCAAATGAAAACTAAAGCCACCCTAAGACCCAATCGATATATTTTGTCCTGCGCATATAAAATTTTTGAAATCTAAATCTAACGTCAATATTCAAATAATTAATTGAGTTGTCTAAAGTTTCCTGCAATTCACATAGTATTAACGATGCTACTTGGCTTTAATATTGAATTTTTTATTCTTTTGAGTTAAGTAAAAGATTGTATTGAGGCAAAAATATTAAATCAATTTTTTTATCGCGTCTATATGTGCTATTCTAAGAAGTTGATGAAACCGCAGATTGTTTTTTTATTAAAATTGGTCATGCGTACATTACCCGGGAATTTCAGACATCTGCTAAATTTATTAACACATCCTTCTTGATAAAAACACATTTGATTGAACTATTATTTAAATTTTGAATTGAAGTAGGTCTTAGGTGTTGGCAGTTGTAATATCAGATCGAGATTCAATGCTTTAAATTTCCATTTTAACTAAAAAGGGTATAATCTAGCTAAATGACTATGCAATCAAGCATAAATCTGGGAGAAAACCAAATATTTGGTTTTTTTAATTTTAATGAAGTCAGGTATAATTAATAGACCTGTTATGTATTTTTATATTTTCTTTTTGTCTGAGTTATACAAGATTCATTATTTAAGTCGATCCGTCTACAGCCACCCTCTCCCAACCCCAGATTAATTAAAATGGGTGGCTACCCCATATTTATGTTGAGACATTTGTATCTCGTCAATCTTTACAATTAGACCTAGCCCTCCTATTTATATATATATATATTAATTAAACCTTATTGGTAAAAATCCCAAATCGAAATTTTTCTAACCCCATGCTCAACAATTGGAATAAATTAAATTTTTTTTTATTAAGAATTCATTGTTTGCAATTGAAGTGACTGATGAAAACAAAATTGTGAATATTTAAAATGTGGAAAAATTCGTGGTTAAAGAAATATTTTGTTTTGAATGATTCATTTTTGGCTTGTTAAACATCAAAAAGCCTCATACCTTACCTTTCGCGAATACGTTAATAGTTCCATTCTTTTAAAAAAAATAAATCGAGCTTGCAGATTTTTGTTTTAAACAAAAGCTGGATTATAATTTATTGGTTGTCTTTCAATGTATAATTGCTATCAAAAGTTAATTTTCCAGTGCAATATTTTATTAGTTTGGAGATTTTAAACGACACTAAAAGGTTTCTAGGTTAATGTCGCTGTTTTCCTTAAAAAAAGTGTAAATGAAAATAATTTAAAATTTTATATATTGTGACAGATTTAACCATTGGCTGTTGGCCTAGAAGCCATATATTTGATTTGCACACTACAGGTGACCACAATAACTTTAGAATTAGTTGTTTAATTTTATTAGAAAATATGTTTATTTGATTAAGAAACATTGTCAGAAAGGCGAAGGTAGATTTAACTAAACATTTTTATTTTAAATATAGATTTTCGATAGAATAGAGGAAGAGAGAATATCAAAGAAAGTAAGTAAAAGATCATATCATATGCCTATTTTGTCAAATTATAATTTGCACTCTGTTCCTTTTGTGTTTGCGAGCATTTTAAAAAATAAAAAAAAATGTTGATATTTTCAAAAACTATTAATTCTGATTCGAATGTTTGAGCGAAATAAACGTTGAATTTTTTTTTATTAAAAGGATGATGGTATATCTAAAAATATATTCTTTGACTTATGTTTATTATGTGACACACAATTAAACATTTCTGGGTTTTTTTGAATCTACATTCCTGTAAATTATTCTGTAATTGTTCATTCTAGGTGGCCTATTAATCAAGAAAGTACATTGGATTATTGAAATATGCGGTGTGAAGAAAGAGATTGTGAAAAAATTATTTAACCATTTAAAACAACAACGATTGTTTGTATATACGGATATAAGTATTCATAATATACATAAAAGCACAAGACTACACACACGATCAAATTCTCTCAACATTTCTATTTTCATACCTGTATGAGTGACAGTGGATTCCTTTTACGAATTTTCGTCGTTTTTTTTTCTCTAACCCTTTTGCAGAACGTATTTCATACATAAGAGCTAGCCAGAGATCCTTTGTTATTAAATTGCTTCGAGCAATTGATCGAAACTTAAACCGCATTCGCCCCTATTTTTAAGTAATGACACAAATGAGATGATATCTTTATACAGGATTGAAATAATTTTGCACATATTTAAGGAGTATTCTAGATTGTTATGTTAAGGCCTACAAATCTTAGATTTTTATCTCATGTAATGCTAGTATAATTTTTTAGATTTTTTGTGCATAACTCAGTGGATGTTGCTTGATTAACGCACACGGTTCACCTCCACTTTTTTTGAAGGACTGTTTAATTTAATTATATACTTTTTTAACGATTATGTTTACTGTCGATCTAGATATATCCAAAAAACCCGATCTACCAATAAATATCGAATAATAATTTAACCTATAGTTAAATTTGAAAAAAAACACTTGAACTAAAAAAATATCAAATTTATGTTATAATGAAGAAAGAGAAATTAAACTAGAAAAGAAAAACCGTTACACTAATGCGTTGCAAAAGAATTAAAAGAAATAATTAGATAAAAGTGCGATTGTGTAAAATAAGGAAAGAAATTGAGAAGACGATATTAGTTTGAGCGATTTATTTGCAATAAACAAGTGACCAGCAAGCTTCGCCCGACTACCAGATTAAGCTGTAAAATCAGTAGGTAGAGAAACAAAGACAAAAGAAACATTTAAGAAAAGAGCTTAGGAGGACACAAGCTATAATTAAAACAAAAATACAAAAATAAATTATAAAAGATATAGAACTTAAGTACATTTTATCTACAGGTAAAAAAAATTATTATTTTTTGCTTGATTTAGTAGACCTAGCCTTAACAGGTTTTGGTAAATTCGGTTTAGAGGATGTCTTAAGCTTAGACACAGCAGACTTAACACGAGATGATTGAGTTTTTGGTTGGGATGTTTTTGAAGGAATAGTTTTGGGTTTTGAAACTTTTTTGACTGTTGTTTTTTTCGAAATTTTACTGGATTTAACTAAGGATTTGGAAGGCTTCGGTTTTGATGGTTTAGATTTCTTAACATCTGGCGAAGGAACAAGTTTAAGTGAGCCACTAGCACCCAAGCCTTTTGTATTTTGAATAAGATTAGATTTAATCATTCTTCTAATAGCCATGACAACCCTCTGATTAATTTGTCTAACCTCTCCACATTTAGGATAGTGAACAAGAACATATTTTGAAATTTTTTGACGGGATGAACCACCTCTCTCTTTTAAAGTTTTTAAAGCCTCAATGATCATCTCAGTATATGTTGGATGGCCAACGTCAACCTTGGGTTTTTGAGATTTGGATTTTCCAACAGTAGATTTGAGTTTTTTTTGCGTTTCCATTAAATTTAAAAATTAATAACAGTACAATTAAGAGCGCCGAAGCCGCCGAATTAGAGACAAATAAATAGGCTTTGTAGAGACCTACCCTACGTTAACACCGGCGAGTAACGCGGCGCATGTGTTTATTCTAGTTAAAATTTAAAATTAATCATTTAAAAAAAAATATTTTCATCTTTTAACTGAATAATATTAAAAAAAAAAAATGTTATTAATAACTTGAAGGCCCCAATAACCTTAAACTGTATTAATTATTCGAATAAATGTGCTTTTATAATTTTAATCATTAAATATACAAATTAATTAAATATAATCGTTCAAATTTTCAAGCAATTGAAGATAATTGGCATTAGAAAAAGTAGTGCTATTATTTTCATAATAGTTAAATCTTTGTAAGAGTATGAAAATATGTAAAAATATACTGAAAAATTATGCGTTATTCCTTAATTCCCGAATGATCTCACGCTCAAATTTTAATTATATCTTAATCGTTGGCAAATAACTTCTGTTTAAAGCAAAAATACCTTCAACAGTTTCTAATTATTATTTTTTTTATACAATATTAGTAAACCTGGATCTGAATAATAATAATGACTTTATATTCTAGAAGCAAGCATAAGATCCTAATACGTCAGGCATTTTGAAAACAATCAAATTAGTAGCATGATTATATTTATTATTTATTGAATAGTCACAAATGATTAACTGGAAATCACATAAAATATTTAATATGGGCATCAGTTATTAAATTGATTTGGCCAATAACTATATTCAGCTATGAATGTAGATTACGTTTAAAGCAAAATAATAATAAAGTTCGTTGTTTTGTAGGATATAGAGAAACTTGTGAAAATTAATTTCAAAAAACAGATAGTAAAGGATTCCTTGTATTATAGACCTATACACTTTTTTCAAACAGATTTTTTCGTTGCCAGGAGGAGTGGATTAACTCGATTAGTCAAGTAAATAAAAAGTATATTTTATAAATAAAAGATAAATATATAGGATAACGATGTGCAGGCTGCTTATTTAGGTGTTTTAGAGGTAAAATATAATAGTTCATAGGAATGCGCTGATAATTAGGCAGTGCATTAAGACTAAAAGACATTCGACGCCAGCTATAGATCAGAGAAATCTTAATGTAATTTTTATCCAACGTAAAATGGGTACTATATCGAACATTTTTAATTTATTTTTATTAGGAATGCTTCCTACTATTTATTGTTTCATGGAAGAATAAAAACATAGAGGCACTTCATTTGATCATTAAAAATTAGAATCTCGAATAAGGATTCATTTTCATTCAATTACAGTTTCATCATTTGCTTAGAAACGGAGCTGGGACTTTATTTTTAATTCTTTCTAGATATAAGGAATCGATTCTCGGTTTAGGGCAGAACAGGAATTTTATAATGTAAGTCCTGAATCTTAACCTGTAAGTTTTGCAGTTCATTAAAAATAACGTTTATATAAATAAAGTACAGCGGGCGATAATGGCAGCTTTGTTCGAGTACTTTGTTTGATTTGAATTCATTTTTAAAAAAAATTAGAAGAAAATGTTTTAAATGTTGTACAAGAAGGAGAATAAAGTGCATTATTCAACCTAATTTTTAGCAAAATTTTTTAATATATAAATCTATTATATTAGAGGAGAAATTGAAAAAAAAAATAAATTTATAAAAATATATAGAGAGTATTACTTTGAACGAGAATATTCTAAATTACTATAGTTTGATACGTTTTACAAATAGGAAAGCAAAAAATAATTTTTAAATAAATATAACGATTTCAAAACAGATTAGATGGTCAAATGTGAAATCAAATACTTTTATACTGTACAATTATTTTACTGGAAAAAAATAGAAGGTGTAAAATCATCCTGTTAATATATTAGGGCAGGCTTCGTAAAAAGTCTATTAATTAGAAAACGATAAGAATTTTGTCTTGATACACGATTTTGTCTTATGAAACAAAAATTCAATAATATACCTTATCAGTGCTAAATTTTTCACATATTTTTAAGGGCAAATGTAGTTTTATTCAATTCAATTTAAATTCAATTCAATGGGGTCAGAAAGATTCAATTGGTTAAATGATGGGGTTTCAATTTTTGAAAATATGCACAGAATTCAATTTTAAGCCATTAAATAAGATGAATGGCAAAAAAATATTTTATGAAGATTTTATAATGAATTTAACCATGTAAAAATAGTGTGCTTTTACGTAATAGATTATAAAAATAAATAGCTAAAGCTAATACATCGATAAAAAAAATTAATCACAGCAAATATGTATAATGCGTCAATATTCTTTTAAATTAAATTAAATTTCAAGCAAATCAAACACAGATATTCATCATTTTAATTATCATATTTTTGGATTGTTCTAGAGATAGAGAACACTAAGTCGCTGTTGTACAGAATGCAATCCAAGAGTTCTTTTAGTTCAACCAGACCTAAGATGCTTATTTAAATGGAGAAAGCAATAAATTTCCTGATGGAATATTATATGATTAAATCTTACGAACAGCGTATTTGCGGATAGTATAATTTGAGACTCAAGTGGATAATCAGGAAAGGCAATTAAAATTTTGTAAAATGAGACTTAAAGCATAAGTACTTTTAAAAAAATAAATTGCTAAGGCACAAATTAATGGTATTAAACAGCCTACTATTAGTCTGTTGGACAAAAGTGGTTTTATAAAAGTAATTATGGATCACACCTTAACGTTTGATTCGGTAGCAACAACTAACCTATATTTGTTGGAGAAGGTCGCAAATAATTTGTATTTCATGGATAAGGTGATTGTGAGAGAAGAAGTTAGTGTATAAATAGATAAACCCATGCTTGAAAATGTCAGGTATTCCATAGATCACCAAATCTACAAAACCTGGGTACTCGCAGGAGTAGAACAAGCTCCAGAATTAAAAATTTTGGGTTAGAATTATACGAACGAAAAGGAAGTCATTCGTCGATGAGGATTATACGAGCCTATGTTCGTCAACGAGCAAAAATGATTACAGATTACTTTGAGAGCTGTAGTAATTTGAATTACTATTTAGTCTACCTTTCAGTAAGCCATTGAAAATATTTTATCGATCAGCTATCTTGTGCGTTTTCAAACACTATTGAAGTGGTTTAAATTTTTCTAAATTACATAATATCGCCATAAAATAGACACAATTGGTTTGATGAGGCTGGAAAAACGTCGTAACAAGTTTGGATGATTTTCTTGACGAGTTCCAATGGCAAAGATAAAAGACAGACTTAGATCTCGTTTTCTCGCTAGTATCATAGGTATTAATATATGGACCAAAATGATATTATTTAACGCATATTAATAGTTGAATTTACAAATAACGCACGCGCGTGCATGCAGCAAGTTGTCTTGCGTATTTTATACTCTAATCTGCCCAAAATTTGTGTCCTCGCCAAATTCTATGCTCTTTATGCCTAAATGTTGGATGGCTAATTGTGAAAAAAATTTAAAGCAAATCAGGGGTTGCGCATGCGAAACAGCTCGAATAATTGAACATAAGCAATGTCAATATATTTTGCGGTTATATGTTTTTCCAATGGCTTTTAGTATTGTGTGTATTTAAGAATTTTCAAATATGAACACAATTTATAAATGACACTAATTTGCTTACAATGTTACCTTTATAATCCGAGATTCTTAAAATACCGAGCGTTTCTTTTTTTCATGTTGTTCATTCTTCGAATACAATGAAGTGTTCAATGTTAAGTGTTGAACCAAATATAAACTATTCATTTAAATTTTACTCATGCTAAAAATTAATCTTGGCTTTCTTCATTTAACTTGCAATCCAATGAGCAATCAATTAATTGACGACTGTTAAAACCGTTATCTCGTTGATGATCAACGACAATAAATCCTTTAATTTTTAACTGCCCACATCAAACGCAAATTTATTTTAACCGTATCATTCAAGCAAAATTTCTGTCAACTCTTAACACGTAATAATTTTAAGAATCTTTACAACTAATCTAAAAAGGGAGGTCTGAATTTTATCCCCATTAATCTTATGTAAAAGAAATTATTAATAATATCCTTTGACAAAAATTCACAGCTCAGGTAAAAAAAATAATAAATCCGTTAACGCCTTAAATTTCATCCCAACCGTCTAATGTGAAAATACCTAAAAAATGGGTTTAATGTAAATATGTATTCTTTACTTATGAGTATAATTTTGGTTGAATATAATTTAAAAAAAAATGCAATCTTGTTGGGATGTCGAACACGTTTCTATAAATCCGCTTTAATTCATAGATTTCATTTTTAATAAAATAGTTAATTGATTCTTTACTTGCTACACGTTACCATAGTTTCTACAACGTAAAATAAACAAGCCGCGGCGCAAAAGTTTAGTTCTTTGTTTTTTTATGTTAACATGAGAAAATTATAAGATATTCATAAAAATTTAAATATTTTATTTCCAAGTAGTAGCATGTTTTTATCAAAAATGGGAAATTGAATTTTGTATTTCTTAAGAGTTTTAATCGTCAATTATCACATTGCAACAAAGATAAATTTCATTCCTGTTTTGATAAAATGAAAATCGATTTTGAAAAAAAAATGCGGTTTGTTGTTATTAAGCCCTTGTTTACTGTTTTACGTCCATTAACATTAAATTAGCAACTGGATCAACTCTGCCACCTAAATATCGACTTTAATTAAAATAAGGGGAAATTTACAATCACGGCTACTACATTATTGAAGGGACATGTTCAGGAATTATATTTTAACAGTTACATATTTTGGCCCTAAGCATATCAATATAATTTATATTTTGTTCCCTCGCTCTCAGATCATTTCTATTCATCTTTTGTTTAAAGGTATGATACGGAGAGATTTAGATGGATTCGAATGAGAAATTTATAAGCCAGAGCTTGCCTGCCCTACTCAGCTTAAACGAGTTACTAAAGTTTGGGTAATATCTCTCATTAATATGTTATCGAACATAATTAAATTTATTGTAATATACTTCACAAAAACGTAATTTTCTAGTTTTATTATGAAACAACCAACGCTAAAGCTTTTCCTTTCATTTGCGCAAAGCAATTAATTTAAACTCGATTTGTAACGATGGCCGGGTATCAAAAATATCCCTGGCTTGAACATAGGCTTAAATATTCGTTTCAACGCCTTCTAACTGTTTACGAAAGGGACTAAATATTACAAAATTTACCGTCTATACCCTTTATTACCTCTGATTATTTTTGTGAGGCCTATTTTTATAACGCCCCTTAACCATTATTCCATAACCTTCCTGTTTTTGTGAACTTTATAAGGATTTTTAAGAGATGATCGTGGTTAAGCTTCTAACGTGCCTAATATTTTGCTTTATTTTTTTTAAAGGTTAATTTGAAATAGAACTATGTTTTTCTTAATTATTATAAAAATATTTCTTATATTATAATTTCAACAATATCTTAATTAAACAGATTAAAATTCTTCTTAGAGAAACAAAGCCAATATGACAGTTCCTGTTATAATTATGTACATCCCCAATAGCCGCTAATTTGTCCCTATTTATGTTTATAAAAATAAAAAGCAATAATATCTAACCAGCAAGTTCAAAGTATTTATTAAAATTTTTAATGATAATTCTTTGCACATAATAGTCAAACCACCCACCCATCCCTAAAAATAGAAGCAGAGTTAGAATCAGCAAAATAAAGTGTAATGAGATTTTTTTTGTTGAATACTATTTTCTCTAAACATAAAAGCCTTGATAAAGTGGTCTTAATTCCTACTTAATTAACGATTTTGTTGTAGCAGTAGTAGGTATGAATTGACTAACTTTTTTCAATTTTATTTGACTGCATTATGGGCACACCATGGTAAAATTTACAAAACTTTTTTGTATGAAAGATTGCATGGTTAATATATGAATGCTCTATATATATAAATGTTGCCGATTTATCAGATAAAATCTTTGTTCCTAATTTTTTTTTAGTTTATATTTACTCGTAATAGTTTATAACCGAAAGAGATCAGTCAGTCTTACCATTCGTGTTTTGAGAAAGAAAACGGAGTTTTATTCATAGAGCATATTGCCTATGGGTAAAAATGTCTAATTATCAATAGAGTTTCAATGTCACGATCTCTTTTAATCCGCAACCAAATTTTACTTCATTTATTTTAACAACAAATTCAGGTTCACTCGGCGAAACGCCAAGCTTCTTAAAGCTTGCAATATATTACGAAGACCAATTTCTCTGAATGACTGTCTTTCCTCGAGCTTCTGATGATAGAAAATTTTAAGACAAAAAATAAGTAAGTAGATTTTATTTGGAAATAGCATTTGAAATTTTTTTTTTATCACAAATAACTTATGTTAAGAATCTAAATTTTAGTTGGAATAAAAAAACAGATGCAATAATTATTTTCTCAATTTAAATAGCTCTAGTTTACCTTTTTGATCCCCGAGTTAGTTTGTATGAAAAAAAATTATGACACATAAATTTTTTTTGCCGCATTGAGGGGAATTAATCTGGGTGGGTTGGTACGTATAAGACCTATCTTAAATCAATATAACGATGTTTTTTTAGTTTTAACAAAATAGTATAATTAATATTTTTGACAATTTAGATTAAATTATAAAAATTTATCCATACAATAATTCCCATACTCTGCGCAAGAAGATGGGCAGGGAGTCGTAATAAATACATCGTGTCAAAATAACAATAAAAAGTTATAAGTTAAGATAATAAAATTTCTGTCCCTGATTCTAACTTAAGATAAATGGCATTTTACAAGTCTAGTATTCTGGATATTTTTAATAATATTACAACAGATTTTTCTCATTTAATTTAATATTATTTTTCACAGATTTTTTTTAACTCATAATTTGTGAATAAACTCAAAGCTTAATGTAACTTCGCGCGCGCGTTGTTGGCCCTCTTTAATTCCAATCTTAATATTATATTATCCTTTTTTTATTCTCTTTTTCATCTTTGTGAAACAGGTATTATCCGAGCCATTTTTTTTTATAAAAAGAGCGGGTTGATTTATAAAAATATTTGAAAATGGGGCGTCTATTGAATGGCTCTTAAAAACAACTACAATAAAGGATATAAAAAAAAAGTTTAATATATTGTTTGAACATCTATATTTATTTCTTCCACCATTTTTTTAATATTGAAAGTTATGAAAAAAAATAATTTTAGGCTGGAAAGATGATGATTTGAATAAAATCTGCTGCATTTTTATTTATGGTCGTTTAAACTTGGTATATCCACTCATATTTTGAACCATTATAAAATTTCTGGGACACTTATTATTTATCACGTTTGCTTTATTCGATTAATGTAAATCTTACGCATTAACAGATAATTTTTCATGTGCAAATTATTTATACAAAGAAGCAAATCCATATGCAGAGATATGTGTTGTTTAAATCGATGCAAATATAATTTATTTGCAAGGTTAAGATCTTATTTGGCTGGGAATGCTTAGACATATTTTAATGCCATCAAGGTTGGAAGAAACATTCTTTCATAGCATACAACAACACATTCGACATGAATAATTTCCAATAGATAGTTAAGCTATAACAAAAAATTGAATCTGTAGGAATACACACTTCTTAGGTTGCTGCTATTGTAATTTATTTTACCCTTTTATCATAAACGCACACACTCAAACAATGAAAATATGTAAAGATGAAAGAAATAAAGATTAAGATCAAAATTAGAAACATGAGTTGACATCTCCACGAATTTAATTCAAAAATTTTAAAT
>SGJC01000194.1:0-19363 GCA_009887335.1 Henneguya salminicola | reverse complement strand
AATTTGAGTCGAAAAATATTTATACAAAAAAAATGAATAAATATATTAAAAACAAACGATAATATAAATATCTTTTGATGGATTTTCATGATAAAAAAATAAGAATAAGTTAAAATTGCCACCTTTTCGGCGCATACGAAATCAGGGGGGGGGCGCCAGCTTAACCAATTATTTATTATTTCAATGGTTTTAAATGATTAACTGATTTAAAAAATAAGTATAAATAATTTTTTGTGCAATATGTCGACATTGTATATAAAAATTCTGTCAAATTAGAAATTTATCCTAACCACTAGTTTTTTTTGTTAAAAAACTTGTTATTGATTAAAATTACAAATATAGATTAAATAGATTCGATCTCGAAATAAGACGATTACAAATAAACAAAATTTTTATCATCCCCCATTAATATGTTTTCACGTCTAAGGTAGATTATTATTTCATTTAATATATTCTTTTGTTTTATTTATTATAATAGTGAAAATAAAAATTTATTTGAGGCCTATCTAAAAGTACCAATATCGATTGATATTTAGATGTCATCCATAGATTTTAATGTAATAGAATGTTATCCCCCTGATTTGATAAAATCTAATGTATATTAACAGGATATAAAAAATAGGTGAATCTGTATGAGGAGATAAAGAACTTTATTCGTCCATTTCCAAAAGAATTAAAGTTTGTTTTTATATTATTAAATTAAGCTTTTCTTTGTATGATACTTAATTTTTAATATAAGGGAAAACGCGAATTATTATACCCTAGTTTTGACTGAAGCAGACTCAAAATATAAATTTATAAATTGCTTATATTCTGCTTCTGATAATATTATTTATACCATTATCAGGTGCAGTAATTTATAATCAATTAAGTTTCTATCCGTATTTTACAACATTTTGTACCCTTTTACGTTGTGTAGTACAAATAGACACTGTATAAATAAAAAAATCTAATTTAGCCCGAAAATAAATATTTTGCACTTGAAAAACTACAACTATACGCTGGAAAAACCCCGGAACCAAATAATTTTATACGAGTTCATTCTCCTGTAAGTCCTACTGAATATGTAAACAAATATTTTTTTACAAAGTTAATTCAAATTATGATTCCAGATATATATTCAGCTCCTTTGTTTGATAATCATGTAAATGTTACTTTTATTGATTTAAAAGATAAATTTTTCGTTATGTTTTAAATATGTTGACTCCGATAAATTTGTGCTATTATTTATGGCGTTGCATAAATAATTTTAATGTCTAGAGCCACTTTTGAAAGGCGAATTTTGGTTGTTTCATCTGATATCTCAAAAGTATTCATTTTTTTTGATATATAAAAGCTGAGTAGTCTCATGCAATCTTTGGTGTCGTGCTTATCTCCGTTATCATGGTGTGCTTATATTATAATTTTTAAGGGAACATATATTTATCACTGTTTTGCCGGAATCTCTAATGGAATATCTAAGGTAAATATATTTGATGGCCATAAAATATTATTAAAATCAGACCTATTTTTTTATTTCTGGAATGACAGAGGCCTAAACTTTTTACCTATAATTAAAAAGAGGCTTAGCCTTTTCGCGACTGTTTACTTTCGGAGAGGTATTTTTTGTCTATGACTGGATGGGGGAAATCTTACTGATCTCTGCCGAGAGTGTCTTCACAATCCCTCGTCAGAGCAATGCGAGAAATAAGTAGCCTTCACTGCTAAGATCAGTGCTACTGTAGAACTTCCATAAACCTCTTTCCTATAGGAAGGCCTAACTAAAAGAGCATTGGTCCACGGTTTGATATATTATCATTTGTAAACAACTGATAAAAAAAATATGGATGCTTCAAATTCGAATTATCAATTATAAAAGCATAATATGTAATAATTTTGTATGGCTTGTTTAATCAAAGCTGCTGGCAGCTTTTCTGTTAGATCAGGGAAGATAACTAAATGTTGGCTAAATCAAACTCTGGATTTTATAGTCCAAAATGTATATGTTTTTGCTAATATATTTTAAATTATGTTTTTGTTCGTCTGTAATCCACAGGTTTTTATTATATGAGAGAAAAAAGAGTGGTTAGAGGCAGGAATTTTTAGTATGAAATATTTTGGTTTTTAGCTTTCCGTTAAGAATATTTTATGTGTGAAATGTTACACCCGGAATTTTTTAAAATGTAATTAAGCTTAATTATATATACTGAAAAAATATTCGATACTTATAAACTATACTAAAAAATATTATGAAATTGGTCTTGATATCAAGTAAATGGATGAGTAAAACCCTACTAGTCGTAATTAAGAGAAGATTCACTGCCCTGCAGATTGCGCTAGAATGTTTCAGGCAAACACTACTAGAGACTTAATGTTATTTATGTTGGTTTAATCCTTTCAATTACGTACCGCTGTGGAATTCGCTTACTGACTTATCTATTTTTAAACGCATGACATATATTTAGTAAGAGAAAATCGATATTATTTCTGAATGTACGAAAATACACCAACATTCTAACTATTTTTATTTTTATATGAAAATTTTTGTTTTATTTAAAAAGCATTAAGTTAGAATACTTAAATTAAAAGATCTACAAGGACTAGGTAATGGTACTGAACAAGCCAATTTTGTCAAAAATTTGACTTTATTCAAAAGATTTAAAATTTTTATGGTTTTTCATTTAGGATTCGATGCTTTACCCTGATTAGTCCCTTGACACCAGTAAAAAAACCACCCTATTAGATTTAGATAATTTTCAGGCAAGTAACTTCTCTACTATATGCTTTAATGCCGGAATCGCGCCCACTTTCCCTGATACTCAATTTTGTTATTCTATGAACGCGCTACCACTGCTGTATTTGCTCTTGCATATAAATATTTAAAAAATAACAATAATATATGGAAATTTAATTAAAAGATAGAATTTCAAATTTAACATTATAACGAAAACTCGTCTTAATTTTTCTAGACATCGCATAGCTTATCTTACTCGATGTAAATTATGTTAAATATATAGTTTTATGAATGATTACCGCCACAATATCTATGTTACATCTGATTTTTCCTTTAAATCAAGCTGCTACTTTGTATTAAATCCGCATTCTTCAATTTTTTTACACTTATGTGCCAACCAAAATAGGAGTAATATTTCGCAAACTGGTTGGCAGCCAAAACATGAAGGAAAATTTACCAAGTATTTTGTCTCTACTCATAGACAAACAAATAAATTTTTCGATAGCCAGCGGTTGAGGAATAGTGGTTGAACTAATTAAATAAGTTAGCTTAATATACTCAGTATGCTAATGTAAATGCCCTTTTCTATTTTTGATATAATTTCAAATTCCTTTTGAAATGAATGACTTTAAGTTTAATTAGTTTTGTGTTTATTAAAAATTATTATTTAGTGCGCCTATGCCCTTTATAATTGGAATGATTCACGTCTACTTGAGGGTAATAAAACAAATTATTAGAATAGAGCATTGGAAAATTTCTTAATAATGTTGTTTGTTACAATATGGATGATAACAGTCTAAAATATCCATTGGAATTTTATGAAACAGATTTAAAAAATTTTACTGAGAAAAATGTAAAATTTTGATTTAGTGAAACACATAGGTTAAACAGCTGAGTAAAAAATTATCAGAAAATATACTTCCGAAAAAAATAAGCAAAGTTTTTTTAAAATTTAATGCCGAATTATTCGGTCACTATGAGTTATGCATTTATTCGGAAGTTGGCCGCATTCATATTAATATAGTTGCAATGTATAAGCTTTGATAAAGAAAAATTCATCAATATTTTAATACAAGAATACCCTGAGTTCAAGGGGATGGCTTCAATTTTAATATCCTCCCAATCGTTCCAACATGTAGAATATTCATGTTTGTTTTTAGTTTTTATATGAACGAATGAATAGTTTGAAACGTAGACGATATTATTTATTTGATCAAATGTGTGAAAACCGAATTAAAAGTAAATATATACAAATTTAATTCAGATATAATATCAAATCCAAAAAATGATGATTTAATCAACAGTAAAAGAGTAATTTTCTAATAATTTAAAAATAAAGAGATATTCTGTTGGATATATTGGTCAGGCGGTAAACAAAAATAAATAAATATAGGGCAAATTATTAAAAGAGGAGGCATCTATGCTTAAATTGGAATCAAAAGAGTAATAGTTTGAATTTTAAATTGAAAGTAATTCGACAAAATCTGGATTTTCTAAATTTATTTCTACTAATGTTCACCATGTATATAACTATATCAATCACACTGTAGTTAATTCCTAATTTTGGCAACAAAAAAAATAAACAAGCTCAATCAATGTTAAATGTTAACAGTAACCAGTCATGTAGTTCAGAATTGAATATTTGTCAAGCTGTAATGTTTTTTAAGTAAAAGTTAGACTGTTTTATCGGACTCTTTATTTAGTTATGACGAACCTCTTAAGGCAGAATCATCTCTTAATATATCCGAAGTACTTTATTTAAACTATGTTTTAGAATCCTATTTGTGCCCAAAAATCTAGTCAAGGACTTTCGACATTAAAACGAGATAAAGTATTAATTTAAAATATTAATAGGAAAATAACATAGATTCAATAGAAAAAAAGACGTGTTTACAAAGTCAAAATACTGTAAAAAATCCATTAATTCGAAATAGGAGCAAGCATATAAGAATAAAGACAAACACGATTCTAAAACAGAAAATTTACACGATCCAGTATGTATTTTTATAATAAATGACTGAAAATAAAAAATTTTAAAGTCAATTATGTTCAAAGGCCCCTCTCCGTTAATTTAAACTTTAAAGTAAGTGTCTAAAATTTAATTATAAGAAGAAATTTATTGTAAATCCGACTTTCACTCTACAAAATTCATACAAAACCACACAAAAACAACCTGTAATTATTTTTACTTATTTTGAGAAAGTAAACTTAGATGTTTTAGAGCAGTCAAGCCGTTTCTACATCACAAATGACAATCCTCAACCGATTTCTGTAAACGTTATAATATTAAATTAGGCTCTTGGAATTCCCAATAATGAAACTGAAAACACTCAAAACATTTTTATTTCTGCTAATGTTATAAATAATTTCTAAAAATATAGGATACAAGAACAGATGTGGAATCAATGAAAAAGGTAGCGTTTTAATTAATTACATAGAATAAAAATAATATTTATTCAAGAGAGGTCTGATAATATTCATAAATATTTAGGATAGTGATACACTTGTTACAACAGGAAGGGTATCCTTGTTATAATATATGTGAAGGATAAACGAGAAGTTTCTTCAAAATATGCTGATTCAAATAAAGATGTTATGCAGTAGATGATTGATTTTAGAATGTGTCCGCTTATTTAAAATCTTCACATATGGATTCAAATGTAAAGTCCGTAGAAAATCCCCCAGAATCTAAGATATTGGCGAATTACAGAAAAAAAATTTATCCAAATAATTGTATTTTGTTGTACCAATATTAAGCTAAAGGAAACTTAGATAAATTTTAATTTTCCTTAATATACGTTATATTAAAAATAAATTTTATCTAATTTTGCTTTTTTCTTTATTTAGAGAATATAACTTACGCCAAGCTCAATAAAAGTTTAGAAGCGTAGTTTCTTTAATTGATTGGTTACTATTCAGTAAATTAAGCGGTAATCATCCTTTCAAAGCTAATCTACAATTAATTTAATTTATATTTTATGCCAGTCTGGTGTAGTTGCTGACACTATATACCTTGAGTTCAAGGATGCTAAGCAAGTTAAAGCAATTACAACTTAGGGGAGAGTGCGCAAAAATATATGTGGTACGGTCAGGTACGGTCAATAGTATATGGTTTATCCCCTGAGAATCAAAGGCATTTATTTTATAACAACAGCATGGGTCGTTGGTGGCTTAAACCCAGAAGGCAAGAAACATAAGGGTTTGCTGTTATCCATGTTCAAGTCCCTATGATCCTACCAAACATTTTATAAGGAACAATATTTAAAAACTAAATTTTTTTAAACAACCTTTCAGAAAAAAATGAGGATTACAGGCTTTATATTTTTTGATTTCCTATATTTAAAAAAAAACAAAAAAGTGTACTTGGCCTGTTCTTTCACTCTTATGATATTTTTAGTTGGATTAATGTAATTTTGGTTGACATTTTTATTAAAAAATTTTCACTTTTTAAAATAATGACAAAAAACTGAAAAAAAGACATTTTTGGTCTCTAAAGAGAATACGCAGTGGTTTTTAAAATACGTAAAACAAAAAAAATATTATTTAAAATCCTCATGCAAAAAGTGCCATAAAAAGAAAAAGATCAGAAACACGAATGCTTCTTGCCCCGTGAGTCCATGTCTCTCTTGATTCATACTCCTACCTTACCATAAATGGCTTTGGTTCTCGTAGAAAAAATCAACTACTTTTATAAAAGGATATCTCTGCATATTACCTTGAGTTTGCCGCTCAATGTTTGACGTAGCAGATGAAGGATGATCTAGTGAGTAACGGTATCACTATCTGCGATAGGATGCCCCTTAAAATTTATCCTTTATTTTAATAATTTTTTTAGCAGTAGCAGAACACATACATCTAATACGGTCATTCTTTTCCCGGTCTGCCACTGTGACTCGTACTAACTACCTGGAACCGTGATGCCATACAATAATAAATAACGTTGACAAATATTTGGCAGAATTCAGACCCAAGAATTTTTATAAAATAAATGGCCAGACTCGATTTTTAACTCTCAACCTTCGTCGTAGCCTCTACAACTTGACCATATCGACTATAAATGATCGCATAATTTACAAATAACCTTCTGCCATAAGTCAGTAAAATTTAGTTTTTGATTTTCATGCCCATATTAAAATTTATTGTCCAGTTATTGATTTTAAGCGTTTTTGTCCTGGTTTATAATTTTATCTGGAAAAAAAAAGTTTATATTGTGATAAAAATGTTCTTTCTTCAAATTTTCACATTAAAAGAGGTATGGCTCTTGTTATAAAACTGGCTATTTTATCCACACGCGTTTAACCGCATTTCTAAGATACACGGAGATTTTACTAGGAAGATTGAGATGTCCACATCGTACGCATGAAAGTTTCCCTAAATGCGCCCAATGAGTCTATTTAGCTTGATTTAAATATCTATTATTTAAAATTCGAAAAGCAGCAAATCTCTGTATAATATGCATAATTCTTACTATGCTGTTTAAATATAAATTAAAATATACCAAACTATATAAATGGAAACTCCACAAATAATTGGTTTTAGTTCAACTGAGCTTTTCTGAATTATGCGCTTAGTTTTTTTCAGTTCAATCCGTTTTAAGCACACTTAACATATAATCCCACACAATCCCAAACCGTTTGTAATTTATGATTTATTTAATATAATTTTATACATTTAAATGCACGCCCATTTATAAAATGTTCCTATTATTATCATTAAATTTTAAAAGTTTTCCTGACTTAGCATTGCTTTATATGAGAATCGAGACAAAGTAGATTATTTGTATAAGAATGAAATTAATAATTTAAAAAATAATAAAAATTTTTTTAAAATAAGAACTGAACTATTAAAAGGGATTTTATAGATATTTTTAACATTTTTGTGAATTGACGCTAAAAAAATTCAAAATCGCATAAAAATATCGCAAAAACAAATGTACTTCTATCTTAAAAGATAAAATTGAAAATAATTTTCACATGAAGATGCTTCAGTAAAAAAATGTTCACTCAAATGGCTCAAAAGTTAAAATTCGATCGCTCCATTTTAAAAAAAATATAACAGAAATAAAAATTTGATAGAAAAGGCTGTCTTTTCAAATTGTGGCAGAAAAACAACGACACATTGGAAAGAACGATGATAAGGAGATCCTTGAAAATTTTTTCAACCGTAACTGCTATTATCATTCAATTATTCATTAAATATTACACAAAACGCTGAGAATTATGCCTACGAATTTCTCGCGGTAAGATATGAAGTTATCAATGAATTTTTACATCTTTAATAAAAAAAGGAATTTGGAGAGAAATTAGGTGGTGATCCTTCAGGTGCAAAAAATACAAATCAATATAACTTTGTTAACTGTGATTTATGAATAAAAGTTTCACGATGTTTTCAATGTGGAGGATACCAGCCTCGTTTATTTTGCGCTTGCAGCAGGATCGCATGTAGATTTTAAAAACTAATGACTTGAGCCAAAAATTAATCGTTCTTTATTCTAATTATAATGATGCTTTGATAACATCAGCCGTATTCGAATGCTGCTAACGAAGTTGAATAAGGAGTTAAAAATGAAAATTTATCGCAACGAATTAATTAAAAGCAACCATGAAACTTACCCCAAGATAATGTTGAGGAAAAGTTTTGGTTTATAAAGAATTCATGCAAAATCGTTTTTAATTCATAAACCGAAATTTTAGTATATCTTTGCATAATTCGATTATTTTAATTTCATAAATATATTTTTCGAAAGCATAATTATAACTATATTTCGCGGCGAGCGTTGAACTCGTGTTTTAATTCTTATTACAGGCCTTTGCAAAATTAATTTCCGATCATCCCAAAAAATTGTTTGATAGGTTTAAAGTTAAATATAATAAATAATAATTCTAAGAATTCAACAAAATCAAATTTAAAAATATTTAAAAGTTTTCTAAATGGGAGCTTGACTCAATGAATCTTCGTATTTGCTTAAAATGCACATATATCCCATAATTTCCATCACGCTTAAGGATGAGCAAAGCTAGCTCTCTAATTCAGTCATATTCCTAGGGTTATCTTCGGCAAATTTGAGGGCGTTTTTAAAATTTGAAAAATATTCTTTAATAGGATTTATTTGGGGAGAATAGGCAGGTAGATATTTTATTGAAAGAGTCGTTTGCCAAAAAAAAATTTCTGAAAGCAATAGACTTGGGCATTTGAGTCTTATCCCTAATTATTATCAAATTTATTACAAAATCGACCCTATTTGTCTCGAAAACTCAACCCTACCTTTACCTTTTGATAGGTCTATCATAGCCTTTATAATGCACAACTTTTCTAATGGCTATGAAAGCAAAATATGATAAGTTTTGACCGTGTTTGCGGATTGAATTATTACAGGGGAGATTCCCTCAGTATCGTATTTGCAGTTGTCATTCCCTCGAATTTCAACTTCTGTCTCCTCAAGATATATTGACATTTCTTCTAAGTTAGGTGAAATCGATCTACAAAACGTTTGAAACTTTATCGTATTGGAAGGCGAGCTTCTTTCTGAATGAATTTTTTACACTCTTTTCTTGTAAATTCGTTTTTTTAATTCGGCAGATTTGAGATCTGCAACTGGAATAGCGCAAGTCAGAAAGCTGATCTTGAATATTCCCTCACAATCTTATTTTTATTTAAGTAGCTATCTTCACTATTTTAGCTTCTATCTCAGTTTGATCACCGTTTAAGGGGGAGTGGGGGGGGGTTAGCCAAATAAATATTCTTCTTTCCCGCTACTATAGTTTTATTGGGAGCTTGGGTTAACGACAAATTATCCCTAATACCCGAAAAATATATTTAGTCTATTTAGACGCCAAACCCCTATTTTTTTAAATCTTAAGTTTTTTGTTTGACAGCCCCACCCGTTTTTATATTAACATCCAGAGTATACAGTTAAGTTACTTTACAATTTAAATTTATTCTAATTAGATCGAATATTATTAATTTCGATAAAATTAAACGTTAGCGTTAATGGTTTAGCAACGTAGCTAATTAATTTTGCAAAGGGCTGTAAATAAAATTTTTATAAATTATGGCCACTGAGGTCTAAAATGACTCGATATTTCAAAGAATTTTATTCAAAATGCAAAAAAAATATTAAATAATTGACTAAAATCTAATTATTATTATATCTAAAAATCGAGGTAGAATTTGTATATTATTAAGAAACATATTTATATTAAGAATTCGTATTCATTTCCCAGTAACCGTGTGTAAAAAAAATTGAAAAATACAAATAATCAATATTTTTTTGTTTTCGTTTAGAAATAATTTATAGTAAACTGCGCAAATTGAATCATTTCCATTATCGTTGATAATTTATAAAAATAAATGTTTCGTGTAAAAATGACCTGCTTTGACATTGTATTGGGTTTGTTTCAACCAGAAATTGGTCATCAATTGCAAAAATGTGCTGAAGGGATTATTATTATCTCTAAAACCTGCTCCTCGTTACCTGGTTGTTTTGGAACTCCCCCTATGATTGAGTCCAAGCGCAATGAAGTTTCTGCAACCACATAATCAGGAAGATTAGGTTATACTATCAACTCTATATCTGATTGAACAAGCTTAGAATGTTATTACGTCACTGTAGTTATCAATTGTTTATTACGGCTAAATTTGATGAAGATTCAGCATTAAGTTAGAAGGAATAAGTTCTTTTCTCCTTCTGCTGCTGTCTGTTAGATTTTGAAATTTTTTTTGCAATTTATGGGGGTGAATCGATTAATGAATAGTAATAGTAGAGAATATTATAAAAAGGGAAAAAAGAGAATATTAATTCTGATCAATCTGATGAAAGTAACGACGAACAATGACGACAAATAAACTTCAGTCTTTTAACATTCTTACCTTTTTTTACCCAATAACACTTTATAATATTTTTTGGGTTTTTTAAACAGAAAGAATGCTTTCAATGAAAATATACGTGAATTTCCAAACTGTTTATCCTATTTATTTTTACTAAAAATTCGTTCATGATAATATCAAGCATTTATTTATTGCAATATTAATGAATTTTGGTGTAGCATAGATGCCATATTGGGGCAGTGTATTTTTAAAATAAATTGAGACTGCGTTAAATAAAGAACTTTAAATTTCGATGAGACCTAAGAAAAGGGGAAATGTCAACTTATTTTTGAGGGATTTAACTATCAAGTCACTTTAATCATAAAGGACTGTTCATACTACAGCTGTAGCAAATACAGAACCACAAAATGTAACGTCCAATTTATTTTCTGGTTCGATGAAATAAAGATAAAAGAAGTTTACACTTAGGGCCAAAATACAGATTTTATTCCGAATAAAATTATTTTAGCGGATGTTTCACCTGAAACAGACTTTGAATTCTTATAAAATGAATATGTATGAATTCGAATCTATATTAATTTCAAATTCACTAAAACCTTATTTCACTGCGAAAAAAAATATCAAGAAAAAATGTTTAATCCCCCTTTTAAGCACATAGTTTATAATAAAAGGGAAGAGAGATGATAAATGTCGTAAAGTAAAATTCAAGTCGTTATATCAAATCCATAAAAGATGCCTAGATGATGGAAAACTATTTCTGTGGAGTTATTGGTGCGGAGATATTCCTGAGGCTTTTAATAAAATGCCCATTTAGGTTCCATGTGAATGTTTATCTAGTTTGAGGTACAATAACCTCACATTCATTGATGCTACATTTAAATAAAGCCTGCTTTCCTTCACGCAAGGCTTAACTGTAACGCTACATGATTCTGCGCTCAACGAGTACGTTCTTAAATTCTTTTCTCTTCTATCAGGGAAAAACGAACAAAAATACTGCAATTTGTAACATGAAGATGTCATTCTTTTAGAATATTCTTGAATGCCAAGATAATAACTTTCGATTTTTAAAAGGTACTTATCAACACTGTCCCACATGAGCAACTGAACGCATTCTTGCCCGATGTATTTTCCATTAAAAGCGTGCCACCTTTCGAAGCTACAACAAAATATTAAACTAAAATTCATTAACCTCCATTTTAAACTATCATGAATTACTGGGACAAGTCAATACAAAAGCAGCAAAACTTCCATTCTCTTATTCAAACGAAAATTCAAGATAAGGATTAACTGCAAAAATTCTGGAACTATTTTACTAGTTACAAAGATAAATGATTCTTTCGAAATACATTAAAGATATCAAAAGGGTCGGATAAAATTGCTGGAAGACCAAACAACGGTCCTAAGAGATACATTCGTCGATTGGGAGAGAATTTCATGAATATCCATCTTAACATTGCAGCTTTCGTTTCAGGTATAAAGAAAAAATTCGAATACGATTGCGAAAAAAATTCAAATCATCAGAAATGACGGGCGAATGAAAAAAATTGATCAAATGAAATTCAAAAGGAGGAAAGAGTAAGGAGGGGGTTATCTCATAAGAGCATTCTTAAAGGAAAAGCAGATAAACTTTATATTATAATTAAATCTGTTAGTGAGAAATTTTTTTTGGTACAATATTCTCCAAATATATTAAAAATTTTCTTTTTTAAATTTTATTTTTGTATGCATTCAAATTGGCGAAGCTTAATGCAACAATCGGTGGATATCCTGCTTTTTTTATCAAATTACAAATGGAGGGATATTAAAAATATTCATCAAATCTTCTATTAATTTATTTGGTTTTTTATATTATCATGTCGATACTATTTTTTATTATCTAGTTATTATATGATTTTTGTAGCAGAAATGAATACTACTATTGCAAAAAAATATATATTTTACACCTCAATCTATCTAGCTTGGTAAAAATGACAAATAATTTATAATCAATTTTAATTTTTAAGTACAAAATATTTACAGTTATGAAGGAGATCGTAGAGCGGGCCCATGGCTAAATAGTAAGACACCCCTTAAAAGAATGGGGGTAAGGTTTGACTTTTTGCAAATAAGATCCCTTTAGCTGCTACTGGATGCCGTTGCAGTAATTTCTACATCATTATTTATCTATCTTATTTTCTCCGAGGCCCAGTTTTGGTGCAAAAGTAAATCTTAGGTCAAGGAAAGCATGAAAATAAATACCGGGAAACATGGAGAATACTTTTTATTTAAAAAAACTTAAAGGCTTAATTGTGAATACACTGTTTCTGGTTTCTTCCTTTTAGCGTGTCAAGGTTAACTTTCAAGCTTTGTTTTTGGCTTAAGGCATAGACCTTCTCTCTTTTAAATTTAAATTAATGTTTATTTGGTGGGATTTTTTTTTGTTCTGA
This sequence comes from Henneguya salminicola, assembly GCA_009887335.1. Lineage (NCBI taxonomy): Eukaryota > Metazoa > Cnidaria > Myxozoa > Bivalvulida > Myxobolidae > Henneguya > Henneguya salminicola. Next base: position 6,397 of record SGJC01000194.1, on the reverse strand, counting down.
CGAAAATCTAGACTCAATCCACAATATATGAGTGAAAATCAAGTAAGAATATGGAAAATTTGTTAAAAGAGTAATATATTGGAGTATTCTGGTTTTAGCAATTTAATAAATTATTCACTTGTAATTTTCTTCATTAATACTTTTTCCATTCAGTTCAAGAATTTCCTGAAGAAATTATCAAATTGATCTTTCTGATTTCAAACATCAAAATGTGGCATACCCATGATCTAATTTGGCTAAATAATTTCAATCATTTTTTAACCGCTTCTTTTTCTCTCTTTCCTCAAGTTTTCTGTGTAAAATTTTATTTCTTATGTCGTTAAAGCACTTTGGGCTAAATAAAAAAAAATAACGATCTTCTTAAAGCTGCACTTTACAGAAGTTTGATTTGAAAATAAGTATTTTATAAAAAGCTTTAAATTTGTTAAAATAATTTCAAATATTTCCCTTCAAAAATAAAGCAAAGTAGTTTGTATTAATTATGAATCATTAACACCGTCTATTTTAAATCGGACCTAGGTCCATTTTAAAATTAATTAAGCTATCTGTAGATTCGATTGCACGGGTTGAAAAACACTGACACACATGATGTAGGCTTACTCATATTGATAAACCGACATTTCCCCTCCAAAAAACGCCAGAAATGTTTTACCAATCCCTTTCTGATACACAAATAAAAAAAATCATTTCCAATTCTATGGCTCTTTGGATAAAAGTTCAAATAATTCTTAAATTAATATCCTTCACATCTTTTAATCGAATCTTGATGTAAATTTATTCAATTTATATTATTTGTCGCGGATGACTTTGATGTACTATTATTAGAAACGAGAAAACATCAATATTGTTACGGTATTTTTTTATGTTCATTATAAATTATTTTGTATTAGGGTTTGAAGCAGGAGCAAGTAGCGCTGATTTTATCGTTGGTCTTATTGAAAACAATGTTGTAACTTGACGATGGCCAACAGATCTATAAATAAAAATTTACCAAAATAACTATAAAAAAAAGGATTCACATTAATTTTGATTTTTATGTGTAAATTGTTCAGTGACCTTTTATTAATTAGTCATCATATTATGAGGCAGTTCATTTAACTATTTATACTTAACATATTGGGAAAAAAAGTATCTGGCGAGCTGAAATACGGCCTCCGAGCCATATTGCATATAGCTATAGTTTAGAAATTGAGTTATCATTATCCAAACCACTTCCTTTATAATTCATTTTAAATATCAGTATATATATTATTTATTTATCATATGCGCAAATAAAATAAAAACGTTTCAATTCAATTTTGTTGAAACAACAAAAGATCAATAAAAATCAACAAATTTATTGTTAAGAAAATTGCAAATGCGAAATTATTCTCCGAATGCCCTCAATATTGATAACATAGAAAAAATCTATAGTTCAAAGAAAATTTTAACAATTGAAGATAAATATGGAACGATTCGAACAATATTCAAGGGTAGAGATAGGATAAAGTATTTAATTTTATTATCCATTAGTATCTTGAAAGAGCATAAAGCTGACAATTCTCAAAATATAGCGTGTGATAAGGAAAGAGTACAAATTAGCAAAAGTATTAACACGGACATCATTAAGAAAAATGTAATAATGTCAGAAAAATTTGAAAACGAAATTAATGCTATATTGTATTGTCTATCTATTATTATTAGGTATGGGAAGAAAAAAGATGGTATCAACACACTTGGAAACATAGAAAGTATTGATACAAGGACTCAATTATAAATAGGAAGAGCCGCATTCAATTCTTTATCAGCATTTTATTGTTCTTGAGAAAAACTTTAAATATATATTTTAATTTTATTATATTTTACTAGAACATTTTAATAAAATATGGGGATCTTCTTGATATTTGTTATAGATTTGAAATGTCAAATTCTCTTTGAATTTTACAAAGATCTACATTTTTTTTCGCTAATGCGTCTTTTTCGTCCAGATTAGTAAAAATCTACCATCGCCAATAAAAGGGTATGTACTGATTATCAACTACCAAAATGATACCGAGGATGGGGGGGGTTGAAATGCACTTATAGAGCCCAGATTAGCTCAGAATATGCTTATATAAAAATAAATAAATCAAGATTGCAAATTCAACTTTTTATTTTTTAAATGGTAGAATTTTCTAAAACATTAATTGAGCTGTTTTTATTGTTATGGGAATATTATCTCTGATTATTAAACGATGACTTTATCGCTACCGGTAAAATAAAAAATTTGTTCGTCTCTTCCAAGATAAGTTTTAACGGTCTAATAGTAAGGGCCAGTCAATTACTAGGTACAAAATTCCTCTTGAGATACTTATTGGTAAGCTTTTGGGTGTTCCAATTAAACATGAACTACATCTATTTATCCGAGGGGGGGGGGAAATGATACACAGGTATTTGTTCTTTTAGTATATACAAAGTACCTTGCTCGGTGTTGATCATAAATATTTGATCTCCTATCATTCTTACTGTCCTACAGTACTAAAGGTCCTTCGTAAATTATGGAACATCTAAAATATAAATTTTACCACAGCCTCCTTAACTAAAGCACCACTCAATTTACGAACGAATTCTAGGCAAAATTATTCCAACAGCCACATAATACTACCGCCATCAACAAAGCTTATGATGCTAAGTTACATCCTACTCTCGAGACTTAATATCCACATTTAGTCTCATGCAAATGCCAAAATTAGTTGTGTAAAATTATTCTAAATTTGATAAAAATTAAACACAATGAGAGTTTGTCAACCTTTAATCTTCAAGAATATAAAAATGCCAATAAATTTTCTGGGTCGCCTTTTATAAATGTTTTTTTTCTGTAAATAACATTTTATGAATAATTTCTAGCTTTTCTAAACTCTGTTTAATACGTTTTTAACAGATCTTATATTATATATGATAGATTTTCAATGAAATTACAGAAATATTTTGGCAGTAAAGGAGCTTGCTTGATAAAATTATTTAATTAAATCCAATTGGAAGAAAATGAGCAAAACTTATCAGACCAAAAACTGTTTTCGTTTTTGTTTGCTTTTTGAATTGATGGAGAAAATAATACAGATGTTGCAGCCTTATATATGAATGCTCTCTATTGTGATGCAGGATATGGTTAATAATCAGAATCTAAATTTAGGTATGGAGATATAGATATCAAAGATGCAAGGAGATCTGGTAGATTCAAAACATTAATTTATAAATTATAAAAAAGATAGTAGAATCAATCCAAAGAGCTCTTTAAAAGCCCAATCCAACGTAATTTGAATCTAGGGGGTCTACCTCAAGCTTTAATTTAAAAATCTTCTTAAAATTTGTAAATGAGAGAATTTTTAATTCTAATCTCTTGTCAAACTCGAACAAAAGATAAAGTCTGATCGCATATAATTCTTTATTTTGTAAGATATAAAACGAATAATTGCTGCATTCAATCGTCACTGAAAGTTAAAATGAATCTTTTTGATAATCTTAAATTCTTACCTCTGGTCATTTTCCTCGAAAAATCTGCAGTAAATGAAAAAGTAAATTTTCACTCTCAATAGTTTTTTTCAGCGTTGGGTACACTATTTACATAGTAGTCCATTCTAAACTTCATAATACTAAGATAAACTGCAGTATATATATGGCCAAATTGAGGTGTGCAGAATAAGAAATCGATGCGAAACATTCAACCTTAGCGGTTTGAAAAATATTCAACAGGATAAATCGAAGCCAGGTTTAGCCAATAAGATCCTTAAAATAGATCAGGAACCTGGGTTGAAAATTCAACCTCCTTCCTCAACTCCCCAGATCTTCGAAATTTTCGCTTTATCAATGACGGAATGTTTGAACTTGCTTGCTAGATAAGAAGCATGCAGAATTGACCACTAAGCTAGTCGTTCCCTCTCGTTCTATAATGAAAGCTGTATTTCAATGATATTACCATGTCGGTTAGTATTTCTAAGTGTCGTATTAAAGAGGTAAATAATTAAAAATTCAGCAATGAGATTGACCCTTTAAATATGTTAATGTCAGAAGAATAAAATTTTGAAATATTATTTTATTATGAATAATCAAAAATGAATAGGGCTTGTATGTTTATTTCCTGCTTGACTAGGCGTTTAAAGTCTAATTAGTCTTTTATGATAAGGATACTTATGGCTACTTAGTATGTGTTAAATCTATGGGGCCAACCCCTACATCTGAATGTGTTATTACAGAAACGCAGCACCCCGATTGCATTTGTTATGGGCACCTATTATATCAACGCAACAAAATCAAACCACAGCATGATCCTAGAAAATCGAATAGATTTAAGAACTAAAATAAAAATAAAACTAACCCTTGAAGGAAAAGATAAAACGACGGCAAATCCCACATGAAGCTATCCTTAAAGCATTGTAAGTCGTAGAAAATATATTAAATTTCTTAGATAAGACAAAGCTTTTCAAGAAAAAAAAATATCGATTATTTTTTTCATTTTTAAGAGACATCAGTTTCGTTTTACTCCCAAATGAATATACACATATAAAAGTGGAATTACGATTTAGGTATTTTCTAAACTTTTTGATCTGGTTGATATGATATTTTTTCAAATTAAGCAACCAACTGGTTTTATATGAAGGTAAAATTATCAACATTTTTTTAAATCTATATATACATAAAAGGCGTTAACTGTCTCAGTCAATAAAAGAAAAAATATATCTTGGTGGAAGTGTCTCTATTGGAGGCTACGTAGGAATAGTGTGAATTCATGCAACAATTTCGAAATATTATATTTTTCCCCATAAATTGAATGAAATGCTTTCGTCTATAAGTTGAATCTTCAAGAAAAGGCATATATCCCCTAGAAGCAAGAGGGACAAAGTATAATTCTGACCGCCAAAAAAAATATTTTAAAAATAGGGTGCGCAAAATTTGAAAACAACTAAGATTATGTTTATGGCCAATTCGAAAAAATCTCTCGAGTCAAATAAAAACTATTTTGGTTAATTTTGCTATGAAAGTTTAACTCCTATTTCATTCGTATCTTAAGAGATACGAACATTGAAAGACTTTCTCTTCTGATAAAAATGAACAATAAATTTTATTTAACACTAAATTATTTTTATCCTTTCAGTCAATTAATTTCTGGTAGTATGTCATGATTTAATACTTGATAAAATAATATGTTCGCGGAAAATTCCTTATTTCTAAAAACTCTAAGGTCAATGACTCGATTATAGAGGAGGGCTCATTTTTTATTTGGCCAACAACGAATTTTAAGATCACCGCAAAAAAATATAATCCTGGTATTTTATTACCAGGGATGATTAACGAACCTATTAGGTACAGACAGTCCATATCAGTATTTATGACTATTTCATACTTTTCAAAGGTTTTAACTTTTAGATCTAAAGCTAAGAATTCAAATTGGGATGAGGCTGATTTTATAATATATTTGTTAGAACTCTTTCTTGCTTTAATTGAAATTTTAATGTCTGTATAAAATTTACCTAAAGTCCCCACCTATTCTATTTTTGAGTACTATTAACATTACGAGGGGTATAAAAAAGGGGTATGTTTTTTTTATGTGGTTTGACTAAAATACTATTTTGTAAACGGGGGTTAAGGGTATCTTTCATTGTCCGATCCATGATATTTTCATTTAATTATTTCCTCGTTGTTAAAATGTGATTCAGAATTTGTTAGCGGCGATGCTAAATTTATGTATTTGGGATTTTCTCGTAGGTCAATATATTCAGTAGATTTTCTTATATGTTGTTCGTCGACATTGCAATGAATTCAATATATATAATATCGGGTATATGACCACAATTGAAAGCCAAAATTCGCTACAGGACTCTAATTGTAGCTTTTTAAGTTTGCATACAGGGCTGGTATATTAACTGCCACTAATAAAGCTTTTAAATTAATAATTGCAGGTGGGAAAGTATTTTCGCGCAATAGCTGGTGTTAATTGGAAAAAAAACTATATTGTTCGATCAATTATTTGTTGGGGTTCCGGATTGTATATTAGTAGAGGAATAATAGGCGAGATTTTAAGAAACGTATCATTCGAATATTTTATACTTGTATATTTCATTAGGATTTCCTAAAAAGAACTTGGACTCTTTTTAAACTTCACATGAATGTCTTTATTTGAAGTTATGATGTGTATTTCGTGCAAAAAAGAAAACAAGGGAGATATTTTTAATCGAAGAAAATATACGATTGATCTTTAGAATAATAACCCACCGCTTGGTCGGGCCGCTAAAAAATATTTTAAATGATATTTTTTAAACATGTTACATATCATTCAATGATAAATAAATTGCAGATAAGTAATTTAAATAATTTTTTATACTTTTTAAATAATTTTATTACTCATTGAAGTATAAATTTTGGTAAAAATAAAAATTAATCG
>SGJC01000193.1:0-28517 GCA_009887335.1 Henneguya salminicola | reverse complement strand
TTCATCGACAAGTGTTAGCAACGAAGACTTTGCCCAAAGAATTTCAAGAACAAATGAAAAACGTTGTAAACGCCGTGAATTTTGTAAAATCTAGTGCTTCAAACAGCCGCCTGTTTTCAAAATTTTGCGGTAAATTGAACGAATTCAATTATCTTCTGTCATTTCACACAGAAGGGAGGTGGTTGTTCAGAGACAATGTTTCTAACCGTCGTTTGGATTTTCGTGATGAATTGAAATTTTTTTTTAACCAAAAATCTAAATCATAGTTTTGAAGCCTATTTCGGTGACAAAAATCAACTTCACAAAATTTCTTAATTGGTTGACATTGTTGCAATCTTAAACGAGTCAAAGTTATCGCTCCAAAGACCAAATCCCGCGTGCCTAGATTTGTCAGAAAAGATCTGAGCATTCCAATTGAAACTTCCATTTAGGCAAAAAAATTGATAAAAATAGAATTTACATGTTGTCGAACTTATCTGCTTTCTTTGAGGAAATGGGCATTGAACATGAAGCAATGAATAGAACACTTGAAAATTTTTGAAGAAGAATTTTTAAGATATTTTCAAAATTTACCTGACGCATCATTTGCTCTTACTAGAAGCCTATTCCCAGCGATGCGGCAAAAGGGGATTCCTATTCAATGTAAGTTAATAAATTTTGGATCAAGTGTTTGCAGCAATATCCTGTTCTATCTGAGATAGTTTTGCGCATGCCTCTGCATTTCCCATCAACATACCTTTGTGAAACAGGCTTTATAAGCTTGTTGGTAATCAAATCTAAATACCGAACTAGACTTGTTGCAGAAGAAGATTTGCGTTGTTATCTTGTAAAGATGTCTTCAACAATTTCTGCTCTGGCATGAAAGAAGAAAGCCTACCTTCCTCCCTGACGTTTTTTGCAACTCTAACATTTTTTTCATTGTTATAATTGATAAGATTCTTGCTTTCTTTAGCTTTATTTCATTTTTAAATTTTATAAAGTTTCAACATAAAGTTATAAGCTGCGATTGCGTGTAACTTTAAATTATGCATTTTACATTGCACAATACATACTAAAAATGTTAAGTTAAACATTTTATTCCTTTGTAAATTCATTTTTAAAAATATTGACCACCAAAAAATAAAAAATTGTTGTGTTGATAAATTATAATGATTCAATTATAGAAAAATTTGCAACGAAAAAACGTGGTGCCTATAAATTATGAGACATTTTTTTAGAATGGGTGAAAATGGAGCACAAGATAGTTACGCGCAAGATGGATTTTACGATTAAAAATATATTTATATTTAATTAATAATTAGAAAGTATAATCTTTTATTTTCACATTTATAGTGCCAAATAAGATTGACATTTTTGAGTTTAAAATTAGAATAAGTTTAAAACTGGCAAATATTTTTAATTTTACATTTTAATAACAAAAACCCAAAAATTTAAAACTCGAAAAATTGTAATTAACGATAATCTTCAGTTTTAATAGGTGAGGAGATATGAAATTTGTTCTAATAGTGTTATATAGGAATTGCGTCACATCGTTCCATAAGTTCAATTAGCTGCCTATTTATTTGATTGTATACAGGCCTAGTATTTTGTTGGGTTGTTCGAATATGTATAGTATCAATTTTGATATCCACAAGACTCAGTTCCTTCTGCAAAGAGGCTAAACATTTAAAAATATTCAGATGATTTCCCCCACCAAGACGTGCGAATGCATTATGCCAACCTTCAACTTTATTATTAGTTTGACTTATTACATTTTCAGTTCTTTCGGATTGATTCCATAATCGGATAAAAAATAATGGCTGAGAGCGACCTGCGCGATGATGCCTTCCGATGAAAGTGCCCTCATAATAATTCATAAGTTTTCTGAATTATTGTTCGAAACCATTGAGGCATATATGTTCTTCCAATGCTTCGTACGCTTGAATAACATTCTCTTCTTTAATAAATGCTACAGCTGCAAACATCTTAAAGATTGACCTCGCTGTTTCATTATCTTTGTATAATGTTGAGTGCCCCCCACTTTGAATGCGGTACCATATACATTAGCTGAAGTGAAAAAAAAACATCCGGTCAAGGGGTTGCTCGGATATAAAAACATATATGAATTAATAGATGTCTTCTCAAAATCACACATGGCAGTTTGGCATGTGATTTCAACATTTTATCGGACTTTCTCCCAAACTCTTCTGTACGTTATCTGAGTTTTTCGCTCCATTAACGCAAAAACGCATAGAATTAATACACTGTTGTATTCTCCTTGAAAAAAAACTGGTAGAAAATTTGAGGAACTGACTTGAAGGTGGAATCAAAGTAACTGTTGGAACTTCGGCTAAGAATATTAAGTCGACGAGGTGTTGCGAAGAGAATAAATCATTCACCATCATTTTCTAGACCATCGTATAATAGAAAATTTTCATTTCTAAAACTAGTTTTATATTAATGGGAATGATTATGTGCGCTGCATCTGACAGAATAGTAAGGGGCAAATTAATTCGTTGACGAATCATTTTTACATTTCGCTGCAATGAATTATACGAAGATATTAGAGGTGAGACTGATGGAATACTTCGGCTTAGACAATCAGCAAGTAATCTTCTAGGAAGTTCGGTGATGGTCTCGTTCTAATTCGTCTTTTAGGCAAGTTTTCTGGGTTCGGAGCATGGTTATGAACAGTTGCATTGTTTAAAATTAAATTTCCATCTCTGTTTGCTTGCACTGGGCTTGGCGTATTTTTGTGAGGCCTTTCCAAGAAATATAAAAATTTTGAATATTTTCTCTTCCTCTTCAGTAAAGATAAATTTTATGAATAAGAAGCTTTTTTCGCTTTTCAGATAAGATAATTTCCAAATTCTAAGATTATTTAAAATTGAATATTAGATAGTGTTATTCAAAAAAAAAGTCAATAATTTAGTAAATGAACAAATTGAAAAAAAAAATATCGAGGATGCAATTTTTCAAGTTTGTGCGATATTATTATTTATGCTGAATGCAGTATTAATATATTTTAAAAATTTTACTACAAAATTATTCCGACCAAGCTCACTGCCAAAAATGCTTCGTTTAATTAAATTTTTATCAGAGAATTATTTATTCCTACTAAATTTTCAATTAAAATGTCGAAAAATAAGAAAAAATAAATGATTCCAACATATTTTATATATATATTGCTTCGATTTGTTCACTCATCAAAAAAATTTTAAATTGTTGCGCAATTTTCTTGATATCAATAAAAACAGGTAATAAAATAATTTTATTTTAATTATCTATTAAAATAAAGATAATGAAACTGTTTTTGTTGTAAGTTTCAATGAATTTGATAAAACAACGAACAAATTATTCAAGGCCTTAAAATATCTTTCAAGATTTCTACAATAATTTGGTACCTCTTTTTCGCATAATGACGTGTAGTAAAAATAAAAAAAATTATAACTTTTGGCTTTTTCAAATATTCTCACTACAAAACTGTAGCAATATTAATTTATTTTATGAGGCAACGGATCTTTTTTCTTTCCGTTTGTTTCAACATTGTTTTTCTTTTTAAAAACTTCAATTTTATTCGGTCAAAATATTTTCCGTACGTAAAAATAGGCGAAATTAGGATTGCCCTTCTTATGTTATTATAACACAAATAGCAGTTAATGTACTTATTACAAATGATTTGATAATCATGTATATTGCAGTAAGAGGGAATGAAAAAGATCAAGATAGAATTTTGGGGGTTGCAATTATTTTTGATTGAAATATAATTAATAATGCTGGTTATTTTTGCGTAATCCACAAAAAATGTTCAACTCTGTCCACGTATTAAACAACGTTATTATTATTTTTTAATTATCCGAGCATAAATAAATCTATACAGGTGTTTCTTTGAAGCTAAAATGGTTTAGAAAGTTATCTTTAAAATAAAAAACTATGTTGTAAGTGCGATTACGTAATCTGAGAGACATTTGAGAAATTTTAAAAAGCTTTTGTGATACATGAATTCATAAAAATTTTTTTAGAGCGAATAATAATAATAACTGTATATATCAAATGAAAAAAACGTGCAATGTTTACCCACTCATTTTAATATTTATACAATATAAAAAATAGTTTTGTACAATATTTTTCCTTTTTTATTTTAAAGATTTAGTATTTTATTAAGATCGCAGCCCAATTTTCTCGGAAAGCCTGGATTCAGGTTATTTTCTGCCACAAAATAATCGGAACTTGAATATGGCAAGAGTTTTGATTTTTTTCAATTTATTTAGAAAATATATTGTCGACCCTAAAACGCTCAAAAGTAAAAATAACGCTAAAAGGTACTGTAAAAATTAGCATTTAGAGATCATTAAGGCGTAAATGAAACTTATGGAATATTTTTCATACTTGTTTGGGAAGAAAAAAGACCATAAAAATATTTTTTATATCAAAAGAAGAGTAAGTTAAAAAAAAAGTTAAAGATGGAATCGCAATACGGATGTAGCAAACGAATAGCTTTAAAAAATCTGGCGTCACAAAAATAATACGTTAATTCAGAAAATGACTCCATATATCCTAAAATAAAATTTTACACCACCACATCTTAATACGATGTTAAGTATTGCACATTAGCACAAATTTCAAACGGCATAAAAACTCCTAACTTTGGATTCATCCTAAAAAAATCTGTTTGAGTTCTACATTTAAAGGTTTAGTAGGAGGAAATGCCAGCCAATATATAAAGTATTTTTTTGTTAACTTTCTAAAAATATATATCTTTTATATTTTGCAGATATATCTCCCTTTTACTAAACCAGGCTAATTTTTTTTTATTTAAGTACTATATCCAGTAGGTAAGATAGACCTAACGTCTGGCTGAGATAAGGAAAGTTTTTTAGTCCTTAAGACCACAATTTGGAAAACCAAAGGCCTTCCCTAATCTTTTCCAAGAATAGCAGACTCGAAACTAGGATCGAAATATTGGCTTGTCCAGCGGCAGGCAGGTGGTTGAAGTTCAGATCCTAGGAGCTCTGTATAAAATCTAGTCAAGTGGCTTTCTCACTTTTTATATTAAAATAAATAAATATAAAATTATTCGAGGATTAACTTTAATAAAAGAAATTAAATATTTATGCCTTAAAAAAATGGAAATATAACGGGCCAGTAATACGAATACAAACGATTTGACGAAATCCAGACAAACCTAGAGTTTCGCACAAAATTGGTTCTTGAAAATGTGACGAATATCGAAAAGTACGAATATAGAAGGATTTTAAAAATTACATATTCATTCCTTCAAATAATTTTTATTACTTTATTGATTTACAAATATATTATTTTTTACACATCTTTATTAATATTAATAATTTATACGTATTTATTATTTTTTTAGATAGATTTAAAAAAATATTCTCCACGATTAATCAATATTAGTACATCTTCATTTAAATTTAGTACTTAAGTGTTTTTTTTAACTTGTCTATAGTAGATTGGACTCCTCCATTTCTTCATTTTTCGTTATAAAGTTTTCTGTAACATGTAGATTCTTTTTCAATTTCCCTTCGTACTTGAAAGGTGCTTTCTCCATTTAGATCAGATTCTTCCATGATGACTAAAAATTTGTCAAGACGCATGAAAACACTCTTTTCATATTTTTATTTCAAACTTTTTACGGTTCCTTCATTCTTACTTTTATTTGGGATTTCAACTGTCTCTTGTTGCTCAATTAAGTATACATTTAATAGAGGTTCATAGTGAGAGGCAATGAACACATTTACATTCAAATTTAATTCATTCATTAAGTCAATTATTTCAGCTATGATCATTATCATAGTTTATGAAATCATATATCAACTGCGGGCATAATTGTTTCTACGAACCTTTAATTTATAACTCTTATTTAAGCCCACAAGTCTGCAATATTGTTTATTGCTTTCCATATATTATAGTTCTTCCAAAAATCTCTTAATATAGGTCTATCTTCCTTGTCAGTTTCCTTAATAGCGTGGTTCATTAATGTCCTCATATAATATCGTTTAAATGTAACTGTAACTGTTTGCTCTATTACCTGTATAAGAAATCTAATATTTGGGAAAAAAAACACAACATTTAATTCTGGGCATAAATTCTGCGAACTTTTCCGATGTCAGTCGGCATTGTCAAATAATAAAGGCTTGAAAAGGTAGATTATTTTCATAACAATACTTCTTGACTACTGGAACGAAATGAGGAATATACCTACCATCGAAAATTAGAGCTGTAACCTACGCTTTTTTATTTGATTTCCAAATAACCAAAAGCAATGTCTTATACTTTTTTTAATGCTCTGGAATTTTCTGATTCGTAAATTAGCACCGGCTTTAATTTAAAATTTCTAGCTAAATTTCCAGCGAAAAACAATGTCAACTGACTATGGTAAGGTTTATGTCTAGGTGCAGAAGATTCCTCCTTTGATAAAAACGTAAGGTTAGGCATTTTTTTCTAAATAATTCCTCTCGTCTACATTAAATATTTGACAAGAAGAAAAAATTTCAATCATTTTGGCCAACTGCAATAAAACCATTGTCAGCATCTCTGCCTGCATCAGCCGGTTCTCCGGTGAATTTGATTTCATGAAAATAAAACCTTGTTTTAAATTTGTTGAAGCAACCATTACTTTCCTGAAATTGCAGGGTAGAATTTTTATTTAATCAAGTTTTTCAATCTTGATGCAAACTAAGAGCCATTGCTTGAAAAATTGAAATGCTCAGAGGGACACCTTTTTTGATTTTGATATTTTATCCACAATAATAACGATCTCTCAATCTCATCCATCACTATGCTTGTCTTTACGAAACAATCTTTGAAGACAAATTTTCACAATTTTTAACGTATTCGTTGGTTTTAATCTTATTTCTCAAAATTGAACATATTGTAGACTGGCTTCTTTTGTACGAACGTCCGATCGAAGTAATAGATTCGCCGTTTTCTGGCCGCCTTATTATTTTTATCTTAATTGTAAGAAGCTGTGTGGTTCTTGACTTCTTTTTTTAGCACGGCACTGTTTATTGCCCGTGTTTATAAATTTATAAGAGTGTAATATTTCTTAATGTTTACATAAACGAGATCAAATACGTAAATACACACACACTGATAAAATCGTAACTTTAAATGTGTTATTAACCTTACGAGTGAGTATAAATAGGTCATGTAGATTATCAGATCCGATCATCCTGAGTGGAAGTAATTCCCTTCTCAGACCACTAATGCCAAGTAGCACCAGACGAGAAAGAGGCATAAGAAGAATATGCAATTGTGCAGAAACTGTTCTAGCATTAATGAAGAACAAAAAAAAATTTTTAAATGTACGAAATAGCGAATTGTATGAAAGTCGAGGTCCGTTTGTATAGTCTTCTATTAAACAAGTCTAAATTTTGAATTCACAATTCCTAACAATAATATTTTTAAAGGGGCTACGAGAAAATTTTGTAAATAAGAGACCCGGTAACATAATGTTTGGAAATCAATAACATGCAGCATTTATCAAAGTGGAAGGCGATCTGCTTTCCAAAGCCTACTGATTTTATAGGCTTCAATTTTTTGCTCGATCTTCTAGAAAATACTATAAAATTTTATTCAAGGTATCAATAGTTTAATACCACGTGCTCTAAAATCTAATCACAGTATTTGAGTCTTGTTTTAACATCTGAATTTTATTCACATGGTTTTAAATTCAGATAGCCTCGATGTTTCTCTGATAGGTTCTGATTGCAGGCATACAGTGTTGAAGGTCAGAAGACATTTCCAATTGTATTTCAAACAATGTCTTGTTGTGTATAAAAGGAACGTTTTCTGTTTTTTTTTTAAATAAATGAATGCTAATGTAAGTCGATTTTGACATTTTCCGATATTTTTTTAATCGAATAAATCGAATTGAACACGGAAATTTACCGAGTATCTTAGATAAGGGAGCATCCAAAAACTTAAGTGTGGTTGTTGTCGACGTATGTTGGTGATTTTTAAAACACCGTGAACGACTGAGAAGATGTGTTGAGTGCAGAGATTCCGTTTTTAATGAGATATTCGATAGAAATATGGAGAAGGATGCATCGAAATAACTGCCATAAAAGTAGAGCCTCTGCAGATAGATTTTGGGTGGGAATTATAGTTGATAACACTACTGTTGCTGTATTGGCTGTGGTTCCAACCTGGTAGTTAACAACAGCGATTTGAAGACGGTGAAGCTCAGCTTGAATAGAACCGTTAGCCCTTTAAACATCGAGTGGATGAAAAATAAAAAAATAATTATATTCTGCTTATAAATAAATTATTAATGTTTTTTGGATAATCTGTCGTTATTCTAATGAATGGCCATGTGCCTGACTATTAGTTTTTAACACAAACAATCAGGTCACTATGAAAAAAAACTTAACACTACTATTACAAAAAATGAATTGAGTGCAGAATGTGCAGGTCAATATACGTTTAGATTCAATTTAAAGCGTTAAAATGCCATTTTAATCTTAAATGCAAACATTTTATTTGTTTTAAGATTTATAGTTTAATCTCGTCTATTTTCAAGCAATGATACTAAGTAATAATAATTCTATAATACTCTAGTGTAAAAAAATTTATAAAAATCAATTCCGATGACAATTACAATATTATTAAAAATACCGCAATTGGCATAAACGTATCAAGGCGAATTGTCATATGTAAACAAGAATATAATGTATTTTGTCAATTATTGAAAAAAAAAAAGTTTCACCACTAATAACTTCAAGCATTATGCTTTTTTTTAAGAAAAAATTAATAGGCATATACCAAAAATATGGAAAACTTATGTTATTTATGTTTATAATCAAACCCTATAATCCAGACAATTTTACATTATGTAAAAGGAGTTTCAATGTCTTTTTTAACAAATGCCAATATAAGAATCAAGCATTCGATGTGCTTATTTGTCAAAATAAACTTATTTCAATCAAATGCGTATGTTTTGCTTAATTATATCGGTTTTCGTTTACGGCCTTGCTTAAATTAGTTTTCGATGTAATTATGTAAAAAAACGCGTGGGATAAGACTAAGATTAATTATGTGTTGGCGGTTAATATTAAGTAATTACACGTCGTTTCAACAATATGTAAGTAATTAAATTGTTAAAATCATATTTTTTTTACTGAATTAAAATTTTTAATTCTTCTCAATTAATAAAAATCTACTACTGCAATTGTGCATTATTTGACTTAATTTTACAATTATGATAAATTTTGAATTTTTTTACTTTTAAATATATTCAAGCTTTGTCCTTAAAATCTATTTAGGGTATTAGAAAAATTAAAGAATAAACCGGAACTAAAAATCAAAGACAGTGATAGCATTTCCTACGTTGTTGAAAATTTTATTATTTTAGAAAATGCTTCTGGATGAAGAAGTCCAAACAATGACCAAAAAAGAAAGAAACTCCTTTATTGAATATCTTCTTATACCAGTTGCATTTTTCATTCAATTCTTTTTATTTGGACTTTTGAATAATATTGGGACAATTAAATATTACTGGGACAATCACCCAATCAGCAGCAGTATACTTCTCGAAAATGCGGGAAGTGTAAATTTCGGATTTATATACCTAAGTGCAATTTTAGGGTTTTATTTGATTGATTATATTGGGCCATCGTTCACATATGCATTAGGGGCGTTTCTAGTTGCTGTTTCTATTGGCATAGTAGCGACTGTACCAAATCCTGTTGTTATTTTTCTATTTTATGGAATGATATTAGGATTTGCTGCAAGCTTGATTTTATTCTCTCTGTTGTATGTAATTAAGGACACATTTGCTGAGAATTTATCTATAGTTAATGGCATAGTAGCATGCGGATCATGCGTTGGCACTATGGTTCAATCTGTTTTTATCGATAAATTGTGTAATCACTTTGGATGGGTGATGGTTTTTAGAGTGTATGGTATTCTATTTCTGATCATGATTCTTTTTGCTTTTGTTTTAGAAAAAGCATATAATGAATATAAATCTAAAAGCAAAAATAAAGCAGTATCAAAGACAATCAATGAGAATTTAATTGTATTTTTGGTAATGAAGAATACCAAGTATATTATACTCTGTGTTTCGACTTTTGTGGTGAGTTTAGGATACCTAGTTATTTATTTATACATTGTATTTTTTTATCTTTATAATGTTAGCAAATTTACGCCCATTCTAATGGCGTTGAGGCCAATAAAGCTCGAACACTGATAGGATATTTTTCTATCGGTTCTTTATTTGGGCGGCTATTTTTTGGATTTGTTGCTAATTTTATTGGTTCACGACGTATTAATGTTCTCATTGTATTTTTGTTTGAATTAATTTAGTTATGCTTCTTTGTTATGGGATTGCTCAATATTTTATCAACTTTTTGCAATTCTTTTGTTGGATTCCTGATTTATTGCATTGTATTGGGAATATTCGACGGGGGCTTCATTTCACTACTTTTTCCTGTTATATGCGACATGTTTTCAAAGCTTCAAAGAGGTCATGTTTATGAAAATAAACTTGAAATTAATGATGATAGCGATCAGCAAAATATGGCAACTGCAATATGTTATTTTCTTCAAGGCATATCATTGATGATCGGTCCAATAATTACAAGTAGCCTTTAATTATTCTAATTTAAATAGATATATTGATTGATAAAGTAACTGGAATATCAACAGCTTTTATCTTTTCCGGCTTGTTGTTTATCACCTCTTCCCTGATACTCGCCTTAACGTATTTTGTGTAAAAATAATCTTCATGTAAAAAATTATTGTTTTATTTGTTTTTTGGCTTTATTTATAAAATAAATGAAGAAAAAGTCGAGCTCACAATAAATATTTTCTCCACTGCAACACCTTGAGTGTCAATTTAAATTTACTTTTATCACATATAATTTCCTATAAGTGTTTATCATTTGTATTATCCTCTCCTACATATAACGTATCTTAGTAATAAAAAATCTCATGTTATTTATAGAATGTTAACATAAAAAATTAATTTGTGACGTCAACTGAATCCAAAGTTGGCATTTTATTTCAGAAAAGAATGCAAAATTATTTTTGTGACCTTAATACATAGGGTTGCCTTAAGTTCGCCGTCTTGAGCAATAAGTTTGCCGCATCTAATTTTTTTAATATTTTTTCGGTAAATTAATCGAATAACAAAAATAAAATAATTTTAAAATACAAACTCAAGTCATGTAAGGCCTTATCCGTTTTTTCTCATCTTCTTCAAAAATTACTGAAGCCATCGTTTGAATGTCATTTTATAATGTCTTCCACTACGCCAATGCAGAACATTGCAATATGGTTGGTGTTGCGCTACATTAAGTTTGTTCTTTAAGGAATTATACTGTTGAGTGTATTTAAAGGATAAAAAAAAGTGCCACATAACCACCCCAGATTTTTGCAAGGTAAGAAAAATCTATCAATAGAAAAATATAAGCAGCAATTTAGTCCAGGGTTTTTTATGCAAATATTTCGAAAAATAAAAAATTGAAAATACTTTAAACATTTATCAACCTATTTTAAACGAAATAATTGATTAACGAAATTATTTTTGATTAATTTTAATAAATAAATTTAGAGGAACGAAAAGCTTATGGTCTCGTGAATGAAAACATACCAGGCCATCCAAATAATAATTGTTAGGAATTTTTCAAATAATGGCATCACAGATGTAAATGAATTGAGATGCCTGGCTTTACAATTGAGTATCAAAAATAGAAATTAAGAATCACCTTTAAACATCCAAGAGAGTTAGAATGGAGAATTCGAGGAAAGAACGACGACGATAGATCGAAGGGCTATTTTTCCAAAAATTAATTTACATCAATCGTTATTAAGAATAATTTTCCCATAAAACTTAAATTCAACTCTTACAATTCGATTTGACTTAAAATCCGTGGAGCATAAATGAAAAAGATTAAAACTTATCGTCACAGTTTGGAATTCCGAATTTGATATCGATTCAAAAACTACATAAAAGCATATAAGATAAGAGATAAACCTCATATCTTCATCGATTCGATGGGTTTCAATATGTATGTATCACCCTTCCGCGAATAAGATCAATCTAGTTTAACACCCTACGGCAAGACCCCAACCCAGAGATCAAACTAATGGCTAAATATAGGCCATTCGAACAAATGTCGGTGTTTCTTAAAAAATAATAAAATAACCATCGTATTAAATTGAACGAAGGCTGTAACGAATCGTCGTGGAATGCTCATATAAAAAATGTATGATTTCTTCACACTGCAATAGTTTTTATTTCTTTTTAATTTTTTGCACCCTCTTTAAATTTCTATACTCCTTATACTATTCAACCAAGCCCAGTCGATCGATTTTTAGAAATTATAAAATATAATTTTTAAGTTATCGTTAACGCTGTCAAACATCGAAACAACTCAACGCATAAGAAGACATCATGGGAGGATACAAAAACTACGATTCTATTAATTTTTATAGAAAAATGAGAAAATACATTGATAAAGAACACACACGCGAAAATTTAACATAATATCATTTGTATTTTTTTATTAAATTACTGAAAAAAATAAAAAAATTATATGCGAAAACTAATTACACTCCCCTTTATTAAAGAATATGTTATGTCTGCTCTTTCCATGTTTATATCGAAACATAGAGTTTAGTTGCTAAATTTTTATGGTTAAATAACATTAATTTTGTTTCCGTTTGATTTATATTAGTATTAAAATAATTTGAATATAATTATAATTTAGTAATTAAATTTATGAGATTATATTCTTTTTAAGTATTTTTACACACTTTATATGACATGCGTCAATTTATACATAACGTCTGATGAGTCTGCAAATTAAATCAAAGACCTATAGTGCACATTATCAACATGAGAGATTCGGGAATGCATTCGATAAAGTAAGCGGTTTAAAACAAACGACATCTGGATGTGAGGAAACCAGATTGCATACTTGTATATCTTCAAATATTATTGTTAAAATCTTGAATCAGTAATCATGGAAGGAATATGGCTCGTATTGACGTTAGATGGATAAAAAGGTTTTAATTGACAAGAAGTGCCAGTTTAGATAATAAATATTTCATTCATCAATCATCGCGACCCAAGGATGAATGAATAACAGATTATGGTACTTTTTTATAATTGAGGTTTTGGCAACGCCTTCGTAGCTAGCAAGAAAATGTAAAATTACTATTTCTAACCGTTACCGATGCCCCAAAAATAGCAGAGGATCACTAAAAAATTTTTGGCTGTCTCTAAAAGTGTTGAGGCAAATCAAAATTTTATTATTCGGTTGGAAATGAAACATAAGTAGAAATTACCAGATGGAAAAAAGCAAAATGACGTTAATTCATAAAGTCTTAGGACATACCTTATCTCTCAAATCATATTCTCGTGGCAGAGCCTAATTCGTTTGTGATTGCAATCTAATGCTTAACTCGCAAATATAGAAGCAGATGTGTAAAAAATATGATTTAAAGATTCCTGCCTTAATCAAAATTTTAATTAATTTCCATGAATTATGAAAGAGCATTACTCGGAGAATCTCATGATGTATTCCATTAGTTCCGATTCCCTTATGCCTTATAATAATTCGATAAAAAAATGAAAAAAACCTGTTTACCGACGATAGCTGCGTTATTAAATATAATAATGACTGTAGTTTTTATTTGGTGGCAGCGGTTGATTGCTGCATTGGCTTTTGTTAAAATTTCAGATATTAAAGGTACAATTGTTCTCATTGATTCCATAACTCTTGAGTTAGTTCTGATAATTAATTAATTCAAGAACACATAAGTCGGAGATGGAAATCAAGATTAAAATTGTCGCTACCTAGTATTCTATCTAGAAATAGGGCTGTGATGCAACAGAGGCTTGAGAGGAGAAAAATGAACAAATAACTACTCCAAGACTTTTCATGGGCGTCCTTGATGTAAATTTGGCATCGACCTCCCAATTTTATGGAAGTTTATTAATGGAATCAAAATAGTTATATTACCCTTTTGTTAAAAAGACATCCGTGGTGACGAAGCCACAAAAAAATTATGAATATATTTGCAAAGAAATCAAAGAAGACGGAGAATAGTATAAATTTTAAAAGAAAGAGCTGATTAAGTATGTTAAGCATATTGCATAATATTTTATATTTATTATAATTACCTTTAAAAAATACCATAACAATTTACAGTAATATTTCTGTTGCTCGCTCAAAATCGGCACAAATTTTAAATGACGAAAAATGTAGGAAAATATAATACACATTTTATATTTATAATTAAGACACTTTTTTTTCACTATTTTATTGTAAATAAAACATACGAAATCATTGAATAATCACATTGGAAATTCTAAGAACATATTAATAAGAATTGAAAATTTTTTACATAAGGACATCAGGATTTAAGATGTATCCAAAAAAAAGATGTAAAAATAATTTTTTAATATTTATACCCAAAGACTTCGTTGAACAAGAAGTCAGCCTGCATATAAATTATAAGTCAACTTTCTGAAAAATATATCTTGTACAGATATATTCTACGTTTAATAAACCAGGATAAACTTTTCCCTTCGAGAACCAATCACCAGAGAGGAGGGTGGTTCTAATGTATGGCCGATACAGATGGAGGTTTAGCCTTTATGGCACTAACTGCATTAAAAGGTTCCTCTTCTTCGTTCTTTCCTAGAATGGCAGGATTAAATCGGGGATAGAAGGATGGGCTAATTAAGTGGTTAGTTCGGGATGTAAATAAAGATTCAAAAAAACGCAGTACATGGTTTAGGTAATAAGTTTATCCAAATGTAATATCAAAAATATTGTTTTATATTATTTTTTTAAATTTTGGGAAATCGTAAGATTCATTAAATAAAATAAACGTATTCCTAGTTATATTTCTTCCCTTTTTCTCAATGCTATTTTTTTATGCGGTTTGGATAAAGAATTTTTGTAGCCAAAATGATAATCCTTTAACATGCTTTTTATTGGTTTAATTTATACACGACATTACCCATAACAATACATAATATTGCATGCATTACACAAAAAGATTTAATCTCGAAGATTTCTAACAATTAACATGATATCGCATGCGCATATATCAAGACATAATTTTTGGTTCATATGAACTTCTGCACAGCCTACCACCCCATAAAATATGAACCGAGTCTATATCACATTATATTTTTAATGAAACGAATATCTACGATTGAATCTAAATTATTTTAATCAATATTATAAAGTTAAGTATTTTAGCTAAATTCAGGTTCAGTGATAACATATTGAACTGTTCTGTGATTTGACCTGCTGAAATGTCTTATCTCACCAGATAAATCTTTATGCAACAGTTTTGCAGTAACAACAGCTAATAGTGCTAAAAGGGAAGACGCCAAGAAAAGATTAGCTGGATTCATTGTATGAAAACGATATTTTGTTGTAGTGGAACCTTCGACGTTTAATTTCGTAGGCATGAGCGGAATTATAACTAAAAATATTATAATTAAATTCATCGGTGTACGAATAGCACAATCCACCACGTGTATACGAAATTTACTGTTAGCGATATCAACAGGGATTGAATGCTCCCTTAACCATTGAATCGAAGGTGTGTATAAGCCGTAAGAGATTTGTAAGCATATTAGTGTAGCGAGACAGAGTTTTGGATGAATAAGTTGATGGAGGGGTGAATAATTACACAAGAAAAAATCCAATAACATAATATTGCATGAAACGACTATTAATATTTTGGTGGGTAAGACAGAATAACTCGATAGTATCCGAAACATGACATTACCAATCATTATGGAGGCTAAGAAGCATGAAAAAATGATGCCCAAAGGTAGATAAATAAAATCGTCATTAGTTGAATGCGCAATGGAATATTCCAATATGGGGGTCCAAGATAAAGTGTACACGTAAATTGTACAATCTATAAGAGATTGGAGGACTGAGCTGAATAATAAGGCAAATCTTTTATGAATGTAAATTGACTGCAACGTGTCTTTGATGCCCCTTAAATAACATCCCACTCTTCGTTTGTGATAAATTGTAGTGCCACAAATGCATTCTTCATTTACTAAAATATCGATATCAAGGGTATCTATAGTTCGTGAAGTAAACCCAGTTGTAGAATTTGATAATTTATGGCGAATTAAAAAATATACAAGAAAAAATAAAGGAACAATGGCAAATATATAGGGGGCGGCGAAGCCAAAATATAGCCAATGAGCAGCGCAATCTGCTATTATTCCAGAGATTATGGCCATTCCGGAAACAGATAATTCAAGCAAATTTCCCCATATTTTCGTCGTTCGCCGCTTTTCGGGATTATCCGAACTAACAAATCGTGCCTTAATGGATTATAAATTTAATTTAAAATAATATATTTATAATTTTTACCTTTGCGATTTCTTTAGCATACCATTCATCTATACATATAAGCATATTTGTAATTGATATCGTGGCAAGAATACGTGAAATAATATGAATTTTAAACGATGTTGATAGTTTGGTAATTAGAGCGATGAATGAAAACATTGTGAATAATAATGTCGTTCCAAGAGGACTGAGAAATTCAATTAAAATAGGAATGAACGGCATAACTAAAGGAGCTACTATTACACCTATTATATAGAGAATAGCAATATATTTTTCATCAAAAAGGCAATAATCAGCATATAAACGGAATAAGTAAGGACCTTGTAGCCATTCAACCAAAAGAGCAAGTAGATATACTTTAAAATGTACATTTTGAAGTTTATGAGATACAACAGTTCCTTCTTTCTGATAACTGAACCTATTCCCTCTTTTATTATCGTACAAGTATAATAATAAACAAAATATAAACAAACAGAGCAAAAAAGTTAAACAAAAATAAAGCATCGCTGCGCATGCGTGTGTTGTTTTTCTAATGTATTATTTACTATCCCGAGTTTTATATTTATTTAAAATATATTAGCTTGGTATTAGGCTCTTTTCAGTTATATTAGTCTGAATAGGAATTGAAATTTTTAAAAAGAAATTATGAACGTGATCTCATTTCCATTTTATATTTGTTATCATTTTGACGTTTTTTAATTAGTATTTAATTACACTTTTAAAAAGTGATGCATGATTGTCAGAGTTTATTAGTTCGAAGGTGCAATTAAAATTATTCAAATCACTCGATGAATTAATGTTTTATATGGTTTTAATCAACGCACTTTCCCGTACAGAATAAGACTTTTAGTTGGACGGATTGCATGTGAAGATCAATTGAATCAAAAATGGCCAACAGGTCTCATTAATATTCATCAATAACGTAACGGTAAAAAGAACATTTTTACTTCCCCCAATCTCGCGTCAATTAATTTACGAACAAACCCGAATTGCAATCTTAGTTTAAAAATTTCCCACAAAACAATTTTGATCTTTTATCCCAATATCAAGAAATTTATGAACATTTTTTTTACTTCTGCCCATCTTTTATCATAAATTACGTGAAATCGAAAACAAGAAGGTTGGGACCAAGTTCAATTTACCGTATGCTTACAAGGAAGGAGAATAAGATGACACGTTACAACTACCCCCATCTCCCTATTGTTGTTTTGGAATCTTCATTATAAAAATATACCGCTGAAATACCATTAGTTTTGAATGCCTTGAGGAAAATATTGAACTTATCAGTTTTGAACTGTACCAAGAGTTCGTAAACTTTCATATCCAAGACGAGGGTTACCAAATGATAACACTAAGGATGGTGTGATTTGCTTTTTGAATTAGACTATAAAGCCCTATATCAGAAACGTAGAACTAAAAAGCTAATATTTGCATTATTGAATGAGAATATTTTAAAATTGACACTAACGGTTTCTTAAGTTAAAAAAATTTGAAAATAAATTATACTTTTAAATATCATGACTTCATAATAAATTCATCGCCGTTTTTGTTTGCCTGGTAACTCCATTTTGATCTGCGTTTAGTACCAATCTCCAGCTGCTTGCGCTTTGAATTGTATTAATTTCTTATTCATGCGCATTGAATAATAGATGTCTGTCATAAAATATTTTACAAAGTGGAAGTGGTATTTCATTTACGAAAAATTTCCATTGAATTTTTGATATTTTAAAGGGTAACCTTTTTAACATTACTTCCATATAAATAGATTTAAATTCAGTTACTTAAATTTTAAACAGAATTTATTACACTTTCAAAATTTTTGAAAAATGCCTAATTTATTTAAAATGCAAGAAAATTATTTAAATTTTAAATTGTGACAAATTAAAAAAAAAATATGGATTAAATTGAATTATTTATACATTGAATTCGGCAGTTTTCTCTAAGAAATTATGGAACATGCAAAACTGAAGCCATCTTTTTCGGAACGGCGATGCGCAATGATAAATTCATTTTCTTTAGAAATTTTAATATCTTGTTATGCTAGGATTTTATAAATAAAATGAGGACCTAGATATACTGCTTTCTTCCACGCAAGAACAGTACACTTCCCTCCCTTTCCGAATGATTAGTCATGTTCGAAGGAAATATTATTTGAACTGCACGTGATGTATTATTAGTTGGTAAAAAAAAGGTTAGTAACAAAATTTTAACCATCTCCTACTATTGTTGACCGAAAATGTCAAAATATTCATGAACATATTTTTTTTTGTCAATTTTATACGATTTAGAAAATAACTAGCAGAACACAAAAATTTACATAGATCGAATAAAGTCATCAAATATACGACGAGTTTGTATCCGACCATTTTCAACATACATTACGCGATTTGTTGTCAATTTTAGAATTATTCATTTTCGTTTTATATTCTCTAAATCAAACTTCTATGTGTGTGTCGGTTTTTCTTTAAATTTTCGTCAATCAGAAATCTTATTCCTTGTTCCCGCGTTTTAGCAAAAAAAAATGAATTTGATATTTGCTTAGAGGATGCGTAAATTGGATTATTCTCACATTTTTTAAGTTGCATTCGTGTTAACAAAATTTTGCATATTCCTATATCGTTAAGATATAAAGTAATAAATTTAGCTTTAAGATTGTAAGGAGATAAAATTTATTGCAGGAATATCGTACATGAAAAATGTCTTGTAATATCATAGGCCTTATCTATTTTATTGACGGCTGTCGGTGGAATAAATACATAATAATACTAACATGGTGAATTTAAAAAATTTAATAATTTCCCATAATAATTTTATCATTGTAAATGAATGTTGTTAGTTACTTACTTGATGTATAAAGCCTCTGTAGTCTCTTTTGAAAGAAGTTCATGTGTAAAACCTTACTGGTCTCTTTCGAGAGGGGCTTCACGGTCCCCCATTCTGCCCATGCAGACGCCAGGTAGGCACCACTGGTATGATTCAGCGGTTATGTGGGGGTCTCTCCCACTAAACATCACACCCAACCTCTTCCCTCTAGGGACGCCGTACCACAGGGGCATTGGCTTGCGGGTAATAATGAAACTTCCCTCACTATGTGGCGACTAACCTCTCCCCCCCTAAGGATGTCATGTCATTCCTCGGCATCTCTTTCCATATTTTATTTAGTATCAGTAGATTTCTGTAATCCTGGCTGTTTCACAATATTTTACTAAGGCCTTTATGAAGCCGTCATCCCACGACGTAATTGAATGTTCTCATCCAGCTTTACGTCGTTAAAAAAAATCGCCTGCTGATCTTTTGCATAAAATTTAATTAATCATTCAGTTCGTATTGAAGATATAATGTAAAAGTTCAACGATCGTAAAAATGAAATTAATCATTTGCACTTATATGAGTTGCACAGCTGTGTCTATAGTGGGTTTTTGATAGATTTCCAATAGGTCTGCCTACGCAACTTGTTCATTATTTCTTATAAAATAAACTGTCTTCTGCGACTTAATTTTATTGTAAAAATAATACTGCATGCAATTCTTTCATTTAACCCATAGTTTGTGTTTTTTTTCTTAATATTAAAAGCCCTTTAGGGTATTAAATTGTGCAAGCGGTGAGTAAAGAGGATGATTGGAACAAGAAAGACCGGATTTCTCATATTTCCTCTTATTATAAAATTCTCCACACTTTAAAGAAAAATGTATTTAAGGCAATTTAAATTAAAGAAAAAAAAGCGAAGCGTTTTTGAATTTTTTTATTTTCTAGGGACTTAGATCCGTTTTATTGTATGGTTTATGTTAATTGAGCTCATGTTGGTTTCTTACGATTTTATCATTGGCTTTCTTTCAAAATTTTTGTCATATTGGACCGCTCTATTCTCATTCAATTTTTTACATTCTGATGGATTTTTTTGAATCTATTTATTTGTTGCATAAAATCCATGCTGGTTTCTATTTACATCAAATCCTTGTTTCTCAGTTACATTAGAAAACTTCTAGTTGGTCATCTCAATGAGAAAGTCAATGAAGGTTCGGAAGTCCGACCCACCATCGTTCCTCTATATTGAGAGACACCACTAAGATAAACAATAGATTCATAGCTCGTTGACCGAAATATTGCCTGTTTTGTATTTTTGAAGGTCGACAAAATTTTGTTTTTCCATCTCCGAATCGAGTACAAAGTATTGCTAAAGGGGATGATTTGATTAAGATAGAAATATCATATCATCCCTAAACGTTTCAGAGCAAGATTTCAAAGGAATGGAATGTAGCAATAACACAGTTAGAAAAAAAATCGACCAATTGTAAAAAAACGGAAATGAAAATTGTTACCAAATAAAAATAAAGTAAATTCTTGATATAGATGGATGAATAAACATAGGAAATAGAGAAGCTGTTATAATGTTCCGTATAAAATATATTGACAATGAAAATTTTACTGAACAGATGCTAGTGCGGGAAACCTTGAATCCCCTTTCGACTCTGTATTATACTATTTATAATAAACAAAAAAATTATTTAAATTGAGTCAAATTATAAAGGAAAACTATAGCAACACATTCTGAAGATAGTGCTTTTATTATGATTGACAAGAATATGGCTGTTTATTATTAAGGAATAATGAAAATCATGAAATATTGCTTGTGCATATTTTTGTTCAGAGATAATTAAATTTTTTTAAAACTGATACTAATTGAGATCTTGTTTTCAATTATAAAAAACCTTCAAACTAAAATCTAAAGGGGGTACCTCTAAACAATTTTTTAAAATGCAAATATTGACCACCAAAGGCTACTTACCCATATAAAAACGAGAAGCCAGTAGCATGATCTTTGTTTAAAAAAATTCAAAGAATTATTTAATATTCTTAGAATAGTTTCAAAAAAAAATATAAAATTCAAATTGTGCAAACGTTTTTTGATTGAACAAATGAATGCTATTTTGCAGATATTTAAAATAAAAATAAGCTGAATTGATCCCCAAACAAACAAAATAAAATTGCTGCAAAGGCAAAGACTGATATTTCGCTCTAGTATATTTCAGAAATTGTGACAAAAATATGCGTTCGGTCAATAAATTCTATTAAAATTGTGGACTAAATACATGAGGTAACTGATTCGTTGCACTTATATTTCTCATCATTTGGGAAATACAGGCTATTCTTTAAATACGGATATTTTTATAGAAAAGAAGTCGCTATCTCTCGTGACTTCTGACCCAACATCGGTTGACTGGCGCTATAGTCAAACAATATCAAGAATAACCTTTTGGTATGCAAAGTGATGAGTCTATAATGGCATTATAATAAGAGCAATGGTATGGTGATGTAAGGAGATAGAAATAAAATATGTAAATTCAACCAATTTTGACATAAATTTATTGTTTGTCTCACTCGTCATATTTCGTTACTTAGTTGTCATGTTTTAAATTATCGATTTGTCAAAAAACAAAATAGTCT
The DNA here is from genome assembly GCA_009887335.1 of Henneguya salminicola. Lineage (NCBI taxonomy): Eukaryota > Metazoa > Cnidaria > Myxozoa > Bivalvulida > Myxobolidae > Henneguya > Henneguya salminicola. The sequence continues at coordinate 6,729 of SGJC01000193.1, read as the reverse complement.
TGATATTACTTACAATCAGCGCAATAGGCAGATTAGAATTGACAAATTTAATACATGAAATATAAACTTTTTTCAACAAACCTCAAACTTAAGTGATTATAATTACTTATATTTTATTTTTTTTGAGTGGGATATCAAATTTATGAGACTGTTAGAAAATTGACCCAACTCCTATTTTCCTGCTTCTTTTTAATGTAAAAAGTCATTATATTATCTTTGCAGTATTGTTGATTATCGTATTGTGGGGGCATCAAAATATTTTGACGCAAAAGTAGCAAGGTATGTAATATAAAAAAACAGGTTCAGATAAAAAATTATTTTTGAAGCCTTCCCATACTGGAAAACCATGGGAATAAAAAAGGATCTTATGTATCAAGAGAACTACATGCGATGCTTTTCATTTCTAAATTATTTATAAATTATGAGGCCGCTGCTTATAATTTTGAATTTATCTTATATTTTGAGTTAAAAATTGAGGCCTTCTTAAATATGGAAACCCATACAGAAGACGCATTTGCCTTAATCAGATTGGCACTAGAAATTGTATATTTTAATAAATTAAAAAAAATCCCTTCTTAAATAAAAGAAGAGAAATCACTGTCAAACGAGCTTAAGATTAGAGATCAACTTTAATAAAAATATTATGTTATCTTTTCATAAATAGTGCACTCTTAATTTAGCAGAGCACCAAATTTTAACATTTGATACCAAATATTATATAAGTTTTAAAATTGCATGACTGATACACGAATGCTAATTTTAAGGATAGAAGAACAACTTTTTAAAAAACGTCTTGCAAGATAACACATAAAATATATTATTTTTGACGGTTAACAAATTTCAAATAATAAGTGATTATTATGGATAAATAGATTCATTTGTTGATGCTAGCAGAGATGTCCAGTTTTCGAGTATTTGTGTTCTTCTATTCTTCGTCGGTTAGGATAGTTTCAAATCATTTTAGGCTAGTCTGTCCCAATTTTATTCATTTATTGTAAAATTTCTAAGATATTACTTCACTCCTTAAAAATTTATAATTCTCACTTATAATTATGATTATTGGTGAATAACGGCCGATTTTACTTCGGTTACTTTAGTATATTTTTCACGCATGTGTTAACTATCTGTTATACAAAAAAATAAAATAAAAATTGTCTCATTTAGTACTTATTTTACTCTATTAGACCAGGAGGGTCCAATTTGCGTTCTCAAGGGTCATATAAAATCTACAAAAATATTAAAGGGTTGCAAAAAATATAATTCTTGAATAAAAAGTAAATTTAATAAAATTTAAATATATAATAATTATAACTCAACAAAATGGAACGTTATTCTAAAATTATTGCATCTGGGAAATTAATCGATCGAGTCTGGGGTAATTGATGCAGTTGTAATTCTTAATCCTCTCTTAAGATAATCCCTGATAGTTTCGTAAAAATATAGTTACTTTCTTAATGGGATAATATTAAGAAAGCTGGCTTATGCGTCGAGGGAGATCTTGTTTGAGAGCGTGTAAAAACTAGCAAAGGAACGCATTAAATTTTTCTTCAAGTAAAATACTCGATACATTCCATTTTAAATGTAGCAAGTATTGTGTTTATCCTAACGGAAAGGAAAGGGGGGCTGCAAATATGTTGAAAAAGTGGATGATTTGTTAAAAAATATTAAAGCCTGTTTTCAAATTTTCCTTTTAAAATTGATACCAAAGTTGCATATTTTTAATATCAAGAGAATACTATTTAGCTAATGTTTCAAAATATATAAAGTTTTGGGATAATATCTTATATTTATTTTTTTAGATTTTTATGATTTGAAACATTGAGGATGTGGCTTCCTTTTTACTCTGAGGGCATAAATTAAATATCAATGGAGCGATCAAATAAACCAAGAGGATACATCTTTAACCTTCTCAATTTTCATGTTATGGCATATATAGCGTGGCTTTATTTTTCACATGCTAAAATTATTTCAATATTACCCTAAGACCTGACCTCCCTTTATTGAAAAAAATAAATGATATACGCGTAAAAACAGAATCGGTTTTTTGAAGAATTTTTGAAATGACGTTGATACAAAATTAAATATTTTTTTAATAAGAATTGAGATTTAAAACTCCGATAACGGAATAAGGAGATGGTGAGGATTAATATGAAATCGATTATATTTCGTGAAAAGTTATGAAGTTAATTTCAATTTAAAATAAAATATTTTGCATTTAATTTTATAAAAATCCCAAAAATATATTATTTATTTAAAATTTTTTAAACTAATAATTTATGTGGTTTTTTGTGTACTTGTTTTAGTGAGGAATATTGAAAGAATATTGTTATCTCACCAGAAAATTCTAATGCTCTTAAAAATAACATTGATTGTTTTTCATATATGTATTAAATTCCTCATACAACACACAAAGATCCCATTCTGTTAAATTTTATCTTTTTTAATGTACGTACATGCGAGTGCATAAAATAAATATTCGTGTTTATATGAGATTTTTTTTGCCGAACTTTTGCAAAGCGTATTTCTCGCATGAGAAGATAGCCATATTTTAAAACAAAAGATTTTTATTTACGCTATATTCTAATCCCTTGAAAGTTTAGTTATTAATTATCTAGTTTTATTTCGAGTAGTACGCGTTTGAAAAGGAGAAAATATTATAAAATTATGAAAAACTATTTGAAATTTATGATTAAACAGTAAATTTAAAAAAAAGTAACAAAAGAAACAAGGGGCCCACAAACCCACTTGTTAGGCAGGACTATTAAACGGGAATTCCACTAATACACAACCACCGTGATATACTAGGTTTTAATTTGTAAATTTTAAAATAATTTTTTGATCAAAACCGAGTGAATTTACATTTAGAATTAGGGTTACTAGTTAATATGGTAGAATTATTCTCAAATATAAATACATTTAGGGTGTGTTTATTTGAGTATTAGTTTTGATTTTTTTTAAATTGGATGTCATATGTTTAATGGCGAGTTGGAAAAAACTAAAGATATTGTTATTAAAAAATGTAATGTTGCATTAAAAAGACATTTTTAAACGAATAAGTTCGGGATAATCTCGGATCAGATTAAAAATGGATGCTGATGTTAATAAAATACTTTTCGTAACCGGTGGTTATGATTCTACCATTAAATTATGGAGACCGCACATTGGAACTATTGTTAAAAGCTTCCAACACCCAGATTCTGTTTAATTAACATTTTTTTAAATTAGCCTGTAAATTGTCTGTGTATAAGTCCTTTTAAAAAATGTATATATTCTGGTGGATTTCAAAAAATTCGAAAATATGATAAAGAGACTAGTAGCCTACCGGTAATATCTAGTATTACTATTAGATTTGTGTTTATGATAATTTTCAAAAAAATATAACATCGATGAAGATAAATTCTGATGAAAAATGGCTATTAAGTTCTGGAGAAGATGGGTGTCTCAGAATTTGGGATCTAAGGTATTGCGCATGTCTAATTATTGAATTAATAAATCTTCCCAAATCAAATATGAATTTGAATCTTCACAAAATTCTTGTTGCATACATTCAAATGATGTATATTCTATGGGATTTTAATATCAGATAGTTATATACTCATGTGGAACTGATGGGAAGATAAATATATGCGACATTAGAGCAGAAAAAACACAATCCCACGTATTATACTGTTATTTAAAAAAAATAGAAATCGGAAAAAATGGCTGAATTATATTCAATATCAATCAACAAACAGTCTACATTAATTGCTACAATTGATGGAGAAGTATTTGTTGTCATTTTTTATAAACTATCATATTTTATGGTTATACACTCGGTTTTGTTTTCATATGGTTTGAAAAAAAAATTTTAACGAAAACTCAAATTATGAACATCCAAAACACCCTCTGGTTGTTTATATATAGCACGGCATTGCCTATAACCACGTCTAATCAGTCAAATGCAACGAAATGATTGAATCCCCAACAATTTTCCATCTTTTTGTTTGCGTAGCGCATGCGCGTACGGCGAAATGATCTTTTCTATTTTATGAGGACTCCTGTTTAATATGATCCACTTAACAAACACGAAACCTTGTTTATTTCATTTAAACAACCCGTTTATTCAGAATACTAATGTTATAAATTTTAAATTACGATAACTTTATTGTCTGTTTAATTGTCCAAATATCATTAAATTTATTTTCCTGAATTCGATGTTTTTCGCCTTTATTAAATGTAGAAGTATAACTTAGCTATTTTGACCATATTCCTCTTAAATCCTGATTTCAGTCTTATATACACTTACATGTAGTTCTTTTGATTTCATGAACTAATGTTTTAGGGCTGATTTACTTTTCATCACCTATGTTTTATACATTTTTTGGAAATATAATCTCTACTCTTTATATGTATATTACTATCTTTGGGAATTTCTCCGTGTTCTGAGAGTTATGAATTTAATTTTTTTGTTTAAAATACGCCATTACTCCGATTATTTTCGAGACCTGCCAATAGTTGTTCCCATTTTCTGTCTCTAAGATAGATTCTATCATTAAATAAGATATAAAAATTGTCTTTTAATGAAATTTAGTTTCGAATATCTTTTCACTGTACACATTGTAGAAAATCTACTTATGAAATAAAATTTAAACGTAACTTCAACTAAAAAATTCTGTATTCATTGTAAAAACCCACTGTCAAAAAAATCAAACATATTTTTTCAGCCTTTTTAGTTACATTTTTTTAGTTGTAATTTTAATTTATTAAGTTACTTTTTCAAAAGTATTTCTGTTTTTATATTTAGATCTCAGATTAATTTCATTTACACGAGTGTCGTGCAATTTTATTAATTCTCTACTTTACTGATGCCCAGACTTTAACATACCTCCAACCAATTTATAACTTAAAATCTTATAGGACATATTAAAATTTGCATATTTTATATTTCAGCTATATTCGTATTATGGACAAAATTATTCAAGAATTACATAAAAAAGGTGAAGGATTGCGCGTGCGCCGCGTACGCTACAAAGGAGCATGCCATCTCTAGAACCTAAAATACGGTTATTTCAAAAAAAAAAGGGAAAATTATGAATTTTTTCAAGATCGTCTATCTTTTAGGAACATAAAAAAACGTGGGGAAACGATACATTAATTTTTTATCATTTTATATACTTACTTCATAAATAGGAAGGCTTTGAATTAGAATCGTTGCATACTGTAAGATTAGAAAAGTCCGGTAACTGTCGGCAAAGGCAAACTTTGGTCCCTAATTGTCAAAAATATATGTCCGATCTTACTTAGATTAGTTCGTATTTTTTTATTCTTACGATAACCAACGCCATTTAGAATATGAAAATAGAGGGAAAGTAACTTTCGGCCAAGAAACATTTGGATTTATAAGTTATCCTTTTCGGAGATCCTTCATCTTCCAAGGTATGAAATTCCATTTGAAGAGGACGAAATGGTCGATTTTTTTAAACCAGCAAGCATATCCCTACTGAACACATGGTAGAGGATAAAGTTTCATTACGGCCACTGGTCTCAACACTTTCATGCCTTCGGTTGTCTATTTTAATATATCGAGTAATTAAACAACAAAATCACAAGATCATTATAATTTTATTGTGTCATCGCTTTGAATTATTAACGTTAACTGCGATACTATTTTATATTAGAAATATTATTTTAGAGCTTTCCCAATGTAAATGTTAAAGTGGTAGCTGGGGTTCGATTGGACTAAAAAGTTGAGATCGCTACATTTTTATGTTAAATCTATTACACATGCCTTGGATTTCGCCGTGTTTAAATGCAAAAATTTTACAAATGTCGTTTAATTCTAAACTATTTTCGTTCAGTTTTTTTAGTAAATAAGATATCATTAAATTTTTATTTTTTTTAAAGTATTTTATTTAATTTGAAAATTTTAACTTATACTAAAGGGTTCTTGTTTCATATGGACTCTATCAACATCTATGAAAAATAATAATATAGATGGATTTGATGTAAATTTTAAACAAAAATTAAATGCCCATAATAAAAAGGGTCTTGCATGTGTGTTCACTGATGATGGATCGTATATTGTCATTTATAAATTAGATTATTAGCAACATGTTCAGCCGATAAAACAGTAAAGATTTGGAAACTATCAGATATGACGCTACATTCTGAGCTAATTGATCCAAAAAAACGTTGGGTTTGGAATTGTGCTTTTACTGCCGATTCAAAATATTTATTTACCGGTTTAAATTCCTATTAATTAATACATTAGTATCTTCAGATATATTTCCTCTTCTTTGGCATGTTGAAAAAAAACAAGTACTGCGACGTTACATGGGGCATCAGAGTACTGTTACTTCTATGGATTTTTGCGATGAAGTTTTTTAATCATATCACAACACTAAAATATTCGCACCCCTTCTATAGCATTAGAAATATACATTATTTATATTTAAACTTAGTATATTTTTAATCCAAATTTATTTAATAATTTCAATTATTTACGAATTTCTTTTACCATTTCTTGCATAATTTTCAAGCAATGGGTTCATAAACCTTAATTGAACTCATTAAAATAAAATCGCAAACAAAAAATATAAATTCTATCCAGTTAAGGTTCTAATTATTTCGAGTTAGAAAATAAAATAAGTCTTTCTCACCAAATTTCAGTGTTTGAGGTATTGAACAGGTGTACGTGTGATAGATAACTGCCATTAAAATAGAATCGAATGTACTAAACTGTAGTATGGA